>ML804750.1:145855-161767 GCA_009831015.1 Picea engelmannii
ATTTCTTAGGAAAAAATTAGAGGTCTTTCAACACATCAAAGATTTCAAATTACTTGTTGAGACACAGTCACGAAACAAAATCAAATTCCTCCAAGAATATAATGAGGGATATTATTTCAACCATGAGATAAAAAATATTTTTCATGAGGTAGGGATTCAGTTGCAACACACAACTCCCTATATTCCACAACAAAACGGAGTTGCTGAGCGGAAAAATAGATCTCTAAAAGAGATGGCATCTTGCATGCTACATGCAAATTCATTTCCATAGATATTATGGACGGAAGAACTTAATTGTGAAACCTAAATAAAAAATAGATCTCCCCATATATATGTCAATAATAATACCCCTTACGAGGCTTGGAGTGACCTCAATCTGGAAGTGACACAATTTTATATTTTTGTTTCACGTGCATGGGCCAAGATTCCCTCTAAGAAGAGGAAGGTACTTAATACAAAAAGCATAGAGTGTATCTTTTATGGATACCCCGACAATGTGAAGGGATACAAAATCATTGATATTTCCTCATATCGACTCATGATTAAGCATAGTTTCCAATTCAAGGGAAGTGTGTCACATGTTGCTCCATAGCTGCATGAAAACACATTTTTTCTTCCTCCTATCAGAGATGATGAGCATGCAAATGCCAACTCTTCTTCAGATGAGAGTTATGATTCATAGGAATCATATGATCTAGATATAGATTTAGTACAATCAGATGTAGAGTCAGTGCATGTAGATGGAGATTCAGAGCTAGAGAAAAGGCCCAAGTGGGCCAAGATCTCTCTTTAGGATGCAAGAGATCATGTTTGGGATCCAACTAATACTAGGAGGAATCGATCTATTTTTGAGGAGCCTCCTCTTGCAATCATTTCCACTGAACTAATGCCACCAAGGCATATTTTCTTGGTTTAGTCTTAATATCCACATTCTTATGATAAGGTTGTTGGTAATCACTTTTGGGAATCCACTATGCACAAGGAGTACAACTCCCTCCTCGAGAACCATACTTGGGTTATGGTTCACCTTTGTAATGTCCCTTTCCAAATAAGAGCTCCAAAGAGGAGGATTAATGGTCTAAACTACCCCGTTAGACTATAGCCAGTGCCAAAGAGGGGTAAACAGGGTTACTAGAGGTCACTCTAGTCACAGGTATTATATTCAAAAAGTGACATTGAGCCAAAAAGGGTTAAAAGCACTTTGAAGTCATTATGAGCTAAAAATAGAACTCAACAGTGAATTAGGGTTTCAACACTGTTTTAGGGTTTTGGAAGTCAACAGTGAATTAGGGTTTCAACAGTGTTTTAGGGTTTCAGAAAGCTATAAAGGAAGGGCCAATGACCTAATTCATCATTATGCATATTATGAATTGTCATTGAGGAGAAGAGGTGCATCTCAGGAGAGATAGTTCAGTGTATTCCAAGAGGAAGACACCATTTGGTTGATTTCGGTGTTGAAAGATGCACTCTAGTCACTGGGAAGATCATCCAGGTCTTCCATCATTCTTCATTGATTCCACAGTGCTCGCATATTTTGGGTATTATCTTTTAGTTACTTATTTGTATTCTGGCTAAGATCCTTTTGTATTTTGATCTAGTCGAGTGTTCTTATTGTATTCAGCCATAGTTGCTTATTTGTATTCCGGATAAGATCCTTTGTTTGTTGATCTAGTCGAGTATTGAAAGTTTATTCAGCCGCATTTAGCCATTTTGTAATAAACATAGATATCATAATACAAAAATTGCAGTCCTTTGTCGTGTTTATTATTTGTATGATCATTTATATGTTATAAACCTTTGACCCTACAAACACATTAGTAGTGTTTCCTAGACTAGCCAAGTCAGGAACATTATAGTGGTATCAGAGCTTTAGTCCTGCCAGCCTGTGACTAAATAAAATCAGTGAAGTAGAAGACCCAGGGGGCCCTGAATACGTAGGTGATGAATATGTCACTTACAACATGCATCAGGAAAGAAGGCATAGGCCTGATTTCCCCCTTTTTCCTCCTAGCTCGGAGGAAGAGGAAGAGGAACACAAAGAAGAAGAGAGAAGGGTAGAGTGTGAGGTTGAGCACAAGGTAGAGAGGATGCTAGAAGATAGATATGAGCGACCAAAGGGAAGTGGAAAGGCCCCTGTAGATCTAGAGGCAGCTTTCATGCAGGTTATAAATGATATGTTAGCTAGTCAACGAACCATGTCTTAGTCCTTGGCACAGGTGGTTGACAGATTGGCTAGAGTGGGCACCCCAGATACACAAGTCCCGCATGTAGCATAGGGGAAATTGGGAGCAAGCAGTAGACCCCAGTCACCCTCTCGCACATACACCTCTGCGAGTAGGATTCCCAGACCCTTGTTTCCCAGTTTCTAGAGGGCACCCCCAGTAGCATCACTGCCACTGATAGCGTAGAGGCCACCCACTCATGCCGATGACATTGCAAAGTATAGGAGGGAGTATGTAGCATTGGGTCATGAATTCCATCAGGACATGAACTTAGTCGATTACTGTGGACTCAGACTCAGGAATGACCCCAGAGAGCCACAGAGGAGAGAACCACAACAACAACAATGGAATAACCTCGATTTCATCCAAAAAGTTGGGAAACTCACCATCCCTTATTTCGAAGGATCATCCAAATACACCTCCAGAGCTTGGGTACAGAAGCTAGACACGTATTACAAGCTCAACCAAATGACTGAGAGAGAGGCCATAAGTTTTGTGACCTTACACTTGGAGGGTGAGGAACACAAGTGGTGGTATCATTGACTAGTGAAATTGGGTCACAGTCGCATAACCTCCTATAGGGATTTTATAGATAGGCTCATGGATAGGTTTGACAAAAAGGATCCTGATATACACTTCATGGATCTATCCCAGTTGAGACAAATTGGCATAGTAGAGGTGTTCATCACAGTGTTTCAGCGGGTATCCATGGCAGTGACAGATATATCAGATCCCACGCTGATCATGCTATTCACAGAAGGACTCACAAAGCCTTTGAGAGGATGGGTGAAGGCATACAGGCCTCCCACTTTGCATGATGCCATCCTTCTCACTTGAGATATGGCAGACTCGGTGCCAAAGACCAAAACTTTCTCCAAACCATTTTTTCCCCAGAGGGATCGAGACAGGAATCCATTCCAAAGAAAATGGAAGTGAAAGGAGAAGTTGGATGATGAGACTAGGCGAGAGCTTATGAGGAAGAAGCTTTGCTTCAGCTGCAGAGATCCTTGGGTCCCAGGCCACAGGTGCATGGGAAAGGGAGAGATTCATTATATTAAGGTAGAAGAAGACAACATGGACAGTGAGTAGGAGGAGAAAGACAATGGATCCACTAGTTCAGAGGAGGAGTCAACACCAGCAGAGGAGAAACCTCCCTGTAGACCACCGACACTGGCAGGAGCCCATCCTCTAGTAGTCCCACAACTACCAGAGTAGGCTAACAGAAGGAAACCAACAAAGGGAGGAGTCATAGCGACCCTTTCTGGTGTTCCTAGGTATGAGACCCTCAATATCAGAGGGATTATTTAGGGGAAATGAAAAATCTCCCTGATAGATAGTGGGGCCACCCACAACTTCATCGACGCTTCACTAGTATCGAGAAAAGAACTTCAGACAGAGGAGTTTGAGTGGTTTGATGTTGCAGTAGCAGATTTCCACATAGTGGAGTGTCTAGACAGAGTTCCAAACTTAGAGATGAAGTTAGACAACTACACAGTGAGAAACACATTTTATGTGGTTGACCTATCGGAGACAGATGTGGTGTTAGGAGTTCAGTGGATGATTACCTTGGGAAAAATCACTACCAACTACCAAACCTTGGAAATGGGATTCAAAAATCAGGATGGAAAGAAGGTTGTTCTAAGAGGTATGTTGACAAGAGCACCCGGGATAGTTTCAGCCAAGACGATGGAGAGGATATTCAGACATGGGGAGGTAGCATATGCCACAGAATCCTTGATCACTACTCAGAAGGATTCATAAGGTCAACAACAATACCATACAGAGATCAAGAATTTATTGGGACAACATCAGCAGGTCTTTGAGGAAATTCCACTAGGGATACCACCTGATAGGGGATTTGAGCACACCATTGAGTTGGAGGAGGAGGCCAAACCTATGACCACCCCCCCATATCGACATCCTAGAAGCTTCAAGGATGAGATAGAGAAGGAAATCAAGGAATTGTTGGTGATGGGACACATCAAACCAAGTAGCATCCCATTCACTTCTTCATTTGTCTTAGTTCTGAAGAAGGATGGCACCATGAGGATGTGCATTGATTACCGAGCCTTGAACAAGAAAACCATCAAGAACTGGTACCCTATCCCATGCATTGATGAGTTGATGGATGAAATGCATGGGGCAGTTTTCTTCTCAAAAATTGATCTACGCTCTGGATATCATCAGATCATCATCCGAGAGTAGGATGTAGAGAAGACAAAATTTCAATGTCATTTTGGACACTTCGAGTTCATGGTTATGCCATTTGGGCTAACCAATGCACTGGCTACATTCCAGTATTTCATGAACCATATATTCAGGGATCAGTTAAGGAAATCAATCTTAGTTTTCTTCGACGACATCTTGATCTATAATCAGTCATGGCAATAGCATATGAGGCACCTAGATGAGGTATTGAGCATCATGTAGGCATAGTCATTATATGCCAAAGACTCCAACTGCAAGTTCAATATGACAGAGTTTCTTTACTTAGGCCACATCATCAGTGCACAGGGGGTACAGGTGCACCAAGAGAAGATCAGGGCCATTCTAGATTGGCTGGCACCCAAGAATGTGTCAGAATTGAGGAGCTTCTTCGAGATGTGAAGCTATTAAAGGTGCTTCGTCCAGGGATTTTCTCAGCTTGGAGCATCATTGACAGATCTTAACAAGCATGGGGCCTTCATATGGAGCGAGAAATCACAGGATGCCTTTGATCACATGGAGGGAGTCATGGGCACTTGTCCATTGTTCGCACTACCAGACTTCACCTTGCCATTTGTACTAGAGTGTGATGCATCTGGTGAAGGGATTGGAGAAGTTTTGATGCAGGGAGGACACTCCATTGTATTCAAGATCTGAAACCTTAGTCAATATGATAGGTTTTAATCCATTTATGACAAGGAAATGTTGGCAATCATGCATTCCTTGACCAAGTTTAGACAATATTTGGTGGGCAACAAATTCGTGGTCAAGATCTATCACAATAGTTTGAAGTATTTCCTTGAGCAGAAGGACCTCAGTGAGCACCAACAGAAATGGGTGATGAAGGTACATGCATTCGACTTTGACATAGATTATATCAAGTGGAAGAAGAACATTATGGTCGATGTGCTATCGAGGAGACCTGTGACATGTTCTTTGATGGAGATTTCAACAGATTGGAAATCCCACTTGTTAGTGGAATATTCTAAGAACAAGTTCGCTTGTGAGGTGATGGATGGGAAGATACAGGATGACCAGTATAGGGTCATTGACGATGTCATATTTTACAAGGATAGAGTCTACTTGGTGCCAGATTCAAGGATTTATGAGACATGTCAGTGAGTATGTGACTTGCCAGTAGAACAAGTCAGAGCATGCTCTTCCAGTAGGGCTACTTCAGCCAATCTCCATTCTAGAGAAGAAATGGAAGAGTGTATCTATGGACTTCATCACCGGTCTACCCAAGGTCCATGATAAGGACTATATCTATGTAGTGGTCTACAGATTGACCAAGATTTCTCACTTCTATGCCATACCGATAGAGTACAACGCATTTTAGGTAGATGAGCTTTTCTTCAGGGAGGTCTTCATACTTCATGGGTTGTTGAAGAACATCATTAGTGACGGGGACAGTCGGTTCATAGGGACATTTTGTAGAGAGTTGTTTCAGTTGGTGGGGACAGATTTGACACCTAGCACCAAATATCACCCTCAGACATATGGGCAGACTGAGATTGTCAACAAGTGGGTTGAAGGGTATTTGAGGAACTATGTAGGAGGACAATGGAGAATGTGGGTAAAGTGGTTACATTTAGGAGAACATTGCTAGAACACCACCTTCCACGTGTCCATTGGTATGACACCCTTTTGAGAATTGTATGGATATGATGCTCCCACTTTGGTAGACTTGGTCTTCTGGGAGAGGAGAGCTCCCAAGGAAAAGGATTGGATCATAGAGATTCAAGAGATCCTCAAGTTGTTGAAAGAGAACCTACAGATGGTGCAAAACCGACAGAACATAAGTGCGAACAGGCACAGGATAGAGCACAACTTTGAGGTTGGAGATTTGGTTTTCTTGAGACTCCAATCCTATAGACAGTCATCTCTAAAGAAGAGTGGGGTCGAGAAGCTCAAACCCATATTTTATGGTCCTTACAGGATCATGTGCTGAGTAGACGAGGTTTCTTATGAGCTAGAGCTTCCAGAGGGAAGAAAGATTCATAATATGTTCCACGTGTCTTGCCTCAAAAAGGAAGTGGGACAATTCATTATCACATCAAAAGAGATTCCCCCATTGGATGAGGAGGGATAGTTGGAGTTAGTTCCAGAGGAGGTTTTGGAGTTCTGGGAATGGAAATTAAGCAGCAGGGTCATCAAAGAGTGTTTGATCAGATGGAGAGGGCTTCCAGTATAGGATTCTACTTGGGAGAGGGAGTAGGTGTTGCAACACCCTGGATTGGTATTGCTTAAGGACAAGCAATTTCGGGAAGGGAGGACTGTAATGTCCCTTTCCAAATAGGAGCTCTAGAGAGGAGGCTTAATGGTCTAAATCGCCCCATTAGACTATATCCATGGCCAAAGAGGGGTAAACAGGGTTACTAGAGGTAACTCAAGTCACATGTGTTATATTCGGAAAGTGACATTGAGCTAAAAAGGGTTAAAAGTGATTTTAAGTCATTATGAGCTAAAAATAGAAGTCAATAATGAATTAGGGTTTCAACAGTGATTTAGGGTTTTGGAAGTCAACAATGAATTAGGGTTTCAACATGATTTAGGGTTTTGGAAATATATAAAGGAAGGGTTAGCAACCTAATTCATCGTTATGCAGATTATGACTTGCCATTGAGGAGAAGAGGTGCATCTCAGGAGAGATAGTTCAGTGTATTCCAGGAGGAAGACACCAATTGGTTGATTTCGGTGTTGAAAGACACACCCTAGTCACTGGGAAGATCATCCATGTCTTCCATCATTCTTCATTGATTCCATAGTGTTCCCATATTCCAGGTATTATCTTTTAGTTACTTATTTATATTCCGACTAAGATCCTTTTGTCTTTTGATCTAGCCGAGTGTTGTTATTTTATTCATCTGCAGTTGCTTATTTGTATTCTGGCTAAGATCCTCTGTCTATTGATCTAGTCAGGTATTGGTAATTTATTCAGCCTCATTCGGCCATTTTGTAATCCATAGAGATATCATAATACAAACTTTGTAGTCCTTTGTCACGGTTATTATTTGTATGATCATTTATATGATGTTAGCCTTTGATCCTACACACACATTAACAGTGTTTCCTAGACTAGCCAAGTCAGGAACATTACAACCTTCCTTCAGGAAGGAAACTTGTCAGGTGATGATGGGTCTACAGTACCAAGAGTGCAGTGGATGGACAAGTTAGTAGATACAAATCTATGCTAGTTGTCAAAGGATTTCAAGAGGTGCATTAAATTGACTATGATGATACCTTCTCTCCAGTAGAGAATATGGATTCCATGCATTTTTCATTTTCCATAGCATCATCTACGGGATGGGAAGTCCATCATATGGATGTGAAGAGTGAATTTATTCATGGAGATCTATATGGAGCAGCCCTAGGGATCTACGCAGGATTCATCTTTGGTCCGTCGACTGAATAAGTCTCTTTATGGACTCAAGCAGGCTCTGAGGGCATGGTATGCCAATATGGAATCCTACTTATTGTCACAAAACTTTTTATGTTGTAAGTCAAAACCAAATGTTTACATGCTTAGGACAAATGATTCACTTATAATCCTATCTCTGTATGTGGATGATTTGTTGATCACCGGTTGCTCGACTTCAATGATTTTTGGAGTCAATAAGATTCTTCATGATAGGTTATTGATGACAAACATGGGTCCACTACATTTCTTCCTTGGACTTTAGATTAGTCAATATGCATCAAGCATCAAAATTTCTCAGAACAAGTATGCATGCGATCTCCTTGAGATATTTCACATGACATATTGCAATTCTGCCTCGACTCCTTTCTTATCAGGAGTCAAAATTGAGAATGGAAGTGGCACTCTAATGGTTGACAACACATTGTATAGACAGCTAGTAAGTATCTTATTGTATCTCACACACTTCAGACTGGACCTCTCCTCTGTAGTTGGATCAGTCTCCAGGTTCATGCAAGAGTCACATGAGCTACATTGGAAGGCTGCAAAGTGTATCCTTCAATACATACATGGGACCATCACCTTTTGGATTCACTATTCAAGAGACTCTGCATTATACCTCATTGGTTTCATTGATTATGACTGGGATGGTGATAGAATTGATCACAAGTCCACATCTAGTTACTCACTTAGTCTTAGTTATGAGATTATTTGTTGGTAGATTAAGAATCAAGATGGTATTTATCTATCTTCAACTGAGGAAGAGTATAGAGGGATAGCTAACATAACCATTCATGCTATGTGTCTACAACATTTTCTCACTGAGTTGGGCATTTAATTTCATCAGTCAATCGTCATGCAGTGTGACAACCAGAGAAATCTGATGTTTTGCAAAGATCCAGTTCAAAGGAATCGGATGAACCACATAAAGATCCACATGCACTACATCTGGGACTTAGTACATGAGGGGATCATTGACCTATAGTTCTATCTTTCAGAAAAAGAGACTACAAACATATTCACTGATACCTTCACTGAGAAAATGTTTCATTCTCTATGCAACCATCTTGGAGTGAAGGACACAATTGTCGAGCAACTGTATGTTCTTCATTTTACATACATTGTACTTTGAAGGGGGTTTTACCATGAGTTTTTCCCTATTTCCTCATTTATTTCAATGTATATTTTGTATTTGAGTACCTAATATGGCCTTGTTGCGAGGATCCATTATTTATTTTTACCATAGTGATGTTTAGGGGGGATGTTGGACATACTTCACACACACCTAGGATTTTTTTCCTAAGTTTTTCCCTATGTTTATTAGTCACTATACAATATTATATATTATAGGGAGAATATTTCTCTAGGATAATATTCTCTTCAGTTCACACTTCGGTTTGATTATTTGAGTGGAGTCTAGATGCCACATTGGGATTATCACCATGTAACATTGGGATCATCACTAGCTAATGTGAATTTTCCTTGATATCATCAATAGAATAGTGCATTACTCATTATTCCTTGATATTCTCCTCACTTCACTCTATTTTAGTCAGTTAATTGAAGACTGAGAGACTAGTTAACTTAGACTAGGTGGCAATTCATTCCTGTAACTTCCTGAGAGACTAGACTAGGTGGCAGTTTACTCTCGTAACTGTTGGTGTGTGTCCAGATCACTCTATACCACCACTATGGCACATTGGATTATCCTCTAGTGAACATTAGTTGAGTAATACAGAGTATATCATGTGTAAATTATCATTCATTCATTTGGTTAATGATAATTCTTCCTTTCTTTCTCTCTTGCTTCTCTTTTCTCATATTTTGTTTGAAAATTGTGTATGTCATTTGCTAGTTAGATATATTATGTGTAGGTTCAACAAATTTACACATTTTGGTTTTCAAAAAAAAATTCTTAGTAGTTTGTCATCATATTGATACCATAAATTGAAAGTTGCATAGTTTTTGAGTTCTTTCTTGTGTTAAGAAGAATATAACTCCTTTCCTTCCCATACATATAATTTATTGAAAAGAGCGAATTGCATCTCATTCTTCTACATTTTATTGTATTCGATTCTTTTTCACATCACTATTTTAATCTCCATGAACCTACTGAGTAAATCGATTAAAAAAAAACACATGCTAATAAAATGAAATAGAATATATTTTTTTATTTTAGCACACCGATAGTAGCAAAGGATTAGTGTCTTTGGACTCAGAAAATGGAGTAAATTGTCCAAGACTACTAAACAAAATGTAGAGCAACAAAGAGTGTACAAATTGAACTTTTGTATAAGAATAGTTGGGAACCCCCTCTCACACAAAGGCTAAACACAAGGTTGTGTGCAGGAGAGAAATGACGATTACCCCTCTAAAGCTTGACTAATTGTAGTGGAAAGAGCGTATATTGGGGGTTCTTCTTCAAGTGCCACTGACTCATTTGGTCTAGATACTTCATGAACTTTGAATCCATTCGGGGTCCTCTGGAGTCTACTATTCCACTTGTCCTCAGTCCTCTAGAATAATTTTGAACTTTGATATTGTATATGTTAACCTTGTACAATATTTTACTTCAAATAGGTTTTCAATAAAAGAACATAAAAGATACAATGGAAAATTTTAACACACCTGACCCCTAAGTACCCTTTCTAGGGATGGGGCATCACAATTTTTCTTACCTTAATCATCTTGAATATTCTTTCCAAGGTCTTCATCCTCTTCTACTAAATCATAGCTTTCAAATGACTGCTACCGGGATCAAATTTGAGCTCTTGATTGAAATTTATGGCCTCCCCAAGCTCTTTGAGCATTATTAGTCGAGGGCCATATGGAGTCCATGTGGGTCTATCTCATTCGTACCATCCTCAAGTTTCCCCAAAATCCCAGAGATTCCCTAAGGTTCCTACATCCATGGTGGAAGTCCATCCACCGTCCATTATAATGGCGGAAATTAATATTCATTTAACACATAAACTTGAGGGGAGTTTGGTGTTTGGTGTTGAACACATCTTTTCCTTTCTGTACACATATACCCCGGAGTCCCAAAATCCTGAACTCTCCTTCCCCAAAATCATGCTATGTGGCTCCAACATTTCGTCCTTTTGGATTATTTACGACACTACCCTCCAAACCTTCAGAGTTTCGAAGTCCAGACTCCTGAAGGGTCCACCCTTACATGTGGTGGTGTATTAAACGTAGAGGAAAGGATAGGTGGGTCCTAAGTACTCCACCTGCTATTTAGATACAAATTTATAAAAAATTGTATTTAAACACTTATAAAAATAAAAGATAAAAACAATTGAAATACAAATTTGTGAGTTAAACTTAATATATATTTTATTTAAAAAAAATTGTATCAATTTTTAAAATAAATATAATTTTTCTTTTAATTTTTAATTTTCAATTATTTTAAAATATATGATTTTTATAAAATTATAGTCAAATTTAAATCAATTAAAAAAATTAATACCCAATTCAAAATCAAAATAATAATTAATGAAACTTATATGGGGAATCGTACTAACATCTCCTTATAATTGAAATATTAATTAATGGAATTTGTATAGATTTTGTAACACTCTAAATCACTTCTAAAATTGGATGTGTTTTGTATCTAATGAATTTAGATTAAATAAATGTGTATAATTTTGATGGGGATTTACAATATTGAAATAAAATAATAAAATAATAAAATAATGGAATTTTTATAGAATTTTTTAAGATTATAAAGTACCTGTAAATTTGGATGTGTTTTGTATCTAATAAATTTAGATTGAATAGATGTGTAGAATTTTGATGGAGATTTATAATATTGAAATAAAATAATGGAACTAGTATAGATTTTTTAAGACTCTAAAACACTTGTAAGTTTGGATGTGTTTTATATCTAATAAATTTAGATTATACAGATGCGTAGAATTTTTATGGGGATTTACAATGTTGAAATAAAATAAAATTTGAATAGATGTATATAATTTTGATGGGGATTTACAATATTACTAATTTAGAGAAGATTATTCTTGAAAGACGGCAAAGAATTTGATGTGGGAGTTGATTTCTTTTATGGAAATGTTTGTTTTTTTTAGATGATCATAGAAAGTTAGTAGTAACAATTATTCTAGAAAATGTGTTTTAATATTCTAATATATTTTATTCAATATAGGATTTATGCATATTTTGAGTTAATGATTCGATTAGAATAMTTTATATCAAATKATATGATTTATACATATTTTGAGTTAATGATTTGATTAGAATACTTTAAGTCAAAGGACAAGTTTTGTCCTTTGTAAATTGATGTGTTCATATTATTCRCTTATTTCAAAGGATTAGAATTTAAAATGTTAAATGAATTTAGAATGTTGAAAATAAAAAATGATTATATTATAGCRAAATAAGAAAAGTTAAAATAATTTGTAAATTAGATTTTATTAAAATCATTAATTACGTGTTTAACTTCATCAAATGAAGAATCACCATAAGTCTTATTGTTCTAATACCCTTTTTCCAATCATCTTTTATTATGAGTGGAGGTTTTAAGTTTCATAACAAAAAAATTATAAGTATTTAGAAAAAAAAGAGAAAAACTTTCTCATCCTTAAAATGAATGATAGTAATACAATAATTTTGGAATGATTTTTAATATTGTATAAATTTGTAGGTTATTTAGAGGATGTTTGTATTCCCATAAACAAAAGAATCTCATACATCAATTTAATTGATGAATACTTTGCAATATAATAATAATAATAATAATAATAATAATAATAATAATAATAATAATAATAACAACAACAACAACAACAACAATAATAATAATAATAATAATCTATTTTTTAAGTCATGGCTAAGTGAGACATCAAATTGGTGTATGAGACCCCCTTGTTTGTGGGACAAGGGACCCTTGATTTTCTTTTGTACTAGTGGAAATAACAACTAGTGGCATGTATTTTTATGCCATGTCTGGTCGTGTTATATTATTTCTACAACTATAACCTCCACCCATGCCAACGCGCCCCTCAAGTAAGGATTTGACTAAATTTTATTGTGGTATATATTCCCTAATCCCCCTATGAATTTCAACCTAGTCAAATTTACATAGTCAAATTTATCGAAATTAATGTACCAACTAGCCATTATAATTTTGTGACTTGGAATGATATAAACTATCATAAATTCATCTTAACCGAATATCTATCCCCAGATCACATCACACAGGGATCAATAGAGGTGCAAACTTTTAACCTTTTCTCAAGTTTTGCACTCTAAAAGATGTATAATATATCAATATTATAAAATATATTTTGTAATAACTGAATCTAGGGGATGGGAAAAGTGGTAAATCATCCACCCTAATTACTAGGCCTAAGTGAATGGGAACATTTAGTGAGGCCCAAGTATATCAACAATTTAGTTGGCCAGGGACCACTTGAATTACTGTGCCTAGAAGGCCTCTATAACACACTATGGGGGAGATGCTCATGTAACATAAAGCATTAAAATAATAATAAAAAATAAAAATTAATAATATATGTAATGACACATTTTAATATATATTAATATATTTTATAATATTAATATATTATAAAATATATATTGGTTTGTATTTGTTATATTTTTATTAATATATTAATATTTTTTAATACTTTAATATTAATGTATTAAACCAACATATCCATGAGAGATTTATTAATATATTTAAAAATGAAACATTTTAATATATATTAATATTTTTTACTTGAAATAGAGAATGGAGAAACATTAAAGGATGGTACCTAGGGTAAACCACCTCTTAGCACACACCACTAGGGATAAACCCAATTGATTAATATATACTAATATATTATAAAATATTTTAATATATACTAATATATTATAAAATATTTTAATATATAAATATATATTTATTGGTTTGAATTAGCGTGGTGGGTTAACTTGAGTGGATGAGTGTTATGGTTACCAACATAGATCCATCATAACCCCAGATCTTAAAACAATTTTTAGAGTGAAAAACGTGAGGAAAGGTTAAAAGTTTTCACCTATAGAGATATCCTTCTTGGCACTTATAGATCTTGGTTTAAGATAGATCTATGCTAGTTACCATAACACTCATCGAGTCCCACCGAGCTAATTTAAACCAATATATATTTTTCTTAAATATAAAGATATTTAATAATATATTAATATTATAAAATATTAAAAAAATAATAGTATACCAATATATTACAACCTCCATTAGCCTACATAATTTTTTATTATTTTACCCCTCCGCCCGGATTATAGTGACCCTACCCCCTTTTGGATTTCAACATGTTTTAGAGGAAACACATGTTCTTAACCATTAGGCCCACTAAGGCTGTATAAATGTCCATCACTACTATAATATGGTTGAATTAAATGGTTAACATAAACATCTATATTTTTATTGTACTCTTCAAAACAGTTAAGTAACTAATCTTAAATATATGAAAAAGTTTAATTTTATCATTATTATGAGGAATTGAATTAATTTTGATAATTATGATTAACTACCGTCCTTGAAACTAAAATAGAATTTTTAAACCTTCTTATGAAACTAACCATTGACATAGTCAAATAAAATTTATCTCAAAAACATAGAACATAAATGCACCATTTTTGTTAACCCAGATTAACCATTGGCATAGTCAAATAAAATTTATCTCATAAATACACCATTTTCATTAACCCAGATTTGGGGAATGGTATTGAACATGGTTTTATTCTATACCCAACTTTTCTTTGATCTTGTGACAAAGATGAATAAATAAATTGATAGCGTTGATGATTTATGGTTTGGTTGGATCCTGAAGGTTATAAATAAATCAATTTCTTTGGTGAGTGATATCACTTCTTTGGTTGAGGGGACTCCTTCTATACCTTTAAGTATGAATACCTTTGAGTCTGAATGATGATGAGAACTAGCAACATTGAGATGTCTAATGATGGGTAAAAGGACGAGAACATGGGAAGTAATTACTATCATGTTATTGATGAGAGATTATTCCCCAGACATATTCAACATGGTAACTACAACGATCCAAAAATTCACCAACACACTGTTGATCAAATGGAAGAGGTCACATCCCAACCAAATGAGATGAAAATCAATAACGATTCCAAGAAGCAGTGTGTTGATGGATCAACGAATTGAGAATAACTCGTTTGAAAGGTATCGGTAAGGAGATTCATTTTTGGGTCTCACTCAGATCCTTTGGCCATAATTGAGGTGCCTGATTATGAAAAAAAATTATTTAGGCCCTCAAAATGGCCTTGAAAGTTTAGGAACTGAAAAAATACTAAAAATAGTAAATTTCCAGAAGTCTATTTTGAGACAACTGGAATAGGTGGGTGGCCACTAATACCCACTTGGATCAATCCTCCCTCTTTAGGAAGGAATGGTCCCCATTTCCTTGAGTTCCCAACTGAGAGGGGGAAGCGTTTGTTGAATCTGAACCTTGTTGAGTTGCTTTCCTTGCTAGAGAAGTTGCACTCTTTGGCTTGTAGAAGGTTGTTGATAAATTGATGTTGGGAGGGTTGGACCTTTGTAACCAGTATGGATACATGATATGAATGTATGTAGAAGCAATCTTTTTGCTTTGCTTCAATATTTTCGACCTTCTTTTATTGGATAGAAGGTGCTTGGACTGGGGTTGCAGTGGTTTTTGTGTTCTTCTGTTGACCTTTTGAATAGATTATGAAGAAGCTAAATTTTGTAGTATGAGATACTACCTTTCGACACTTTTTAGGTGGGACAATAGTTGGAACTACCTTCGATATCTTGTAGAGATGACCCCTGAGAGTAACAATGAGACTATAGGGTCAAGGCTCATAAATATCATGGTGTTTCCACATATATGGCTGGACCAAAATAACATCACAGACATCCAGTGAGGAAACATCACATAATACCTCATCCTTGAAGGGTTGGATTCCATTTTATAATCGACATTGTTGGCTGACACAAAGATCTCATCCCTGGTGAAGCCACCCTATGTTGTATGGTTGCAGGTGTGGTGTTCGACAATCCCAAATATTTGATGACCTCTG
>ML804750.1:169773-182935 GCA_009831015.1 Picea engelmannii
ATGGATTTCAACCTAGTCAAATTTATGGGCATTAATGTACCAACTACCAATTAGTATTTTCGTGACTTGAAATGATATAAACCATCATAAATTCATCTTAAATGAAGATCTATCCCGAGATCATAGAGGGATCAAATCTGTAGAGGTGTAAACTTTTAACCTTTTCTCAAGTTTTGTACTCTAAAACATGTATAAACTATTAATATTATAAATATATTTTGTAATAATTGAAGCTAGGGGATGGTAAACTCGGTAAATTGTCCACCTTAATTACTAGGATAAAGTGAATGGGGACATCTAGTGAAAGAATATCAACAATTTAGTTGGCCAAGGACTTGACTCAGAGGCCATTTGCATTATTGTGTCTAGAAGGGCTCTATAACACACTATTGGGGAGATGTTAATGTAACATAAAGCATTAAAATAATAATAATAATTAACAATATATATATATATATAATTTTGTATTTTAATATATATTAATATATTTTATAATATTAATATATTATAAAATATTTTAATATATTAAAAATATATATCGGTTTAAATTTTTTATACTTTTATTATTATATTAATAGTTGTTAATATTTTAATATATATTAATATTTTTTACTTGAAATAGAGAATGGGGAAACATTAAAGGAAGCTACCACGGGTAAACCGCCACTAAGCACAAACCACTAGGGCTAAACCCAATTGATTAATATATATATTGGTTTGAATTAGCATGGTGGGTTAACTCTAGTGGATGATTGTTATGGTTACCAACATAGATCCATCATAACCCCGGATCTTAGAACATTTTTTAGAATGAAAAACTTGAGGAAAGGTTAAAGGTTTGTACCTATAGAGATTTGATCCTTCTTGGCACTTATAGATCTTGGGTTAAGATGGATCTATGCTAGTAATCATAACACTCATCAAGTCGAGCTAACCCCTAACCCACCAAGATAATTTAAACCAATATATATATATATATATATATATATATATTAAAATATTTTATAATATATTAATATTATAAAATATTAAAAAAATAATTTTATGCCAATATATTACAACCTCCATTAGCCTACATAAATTTTTATTATTATTTTATTTTTTATTATTTTATCCTTCATCCCAGATTATAGTGGCCCTACCCCTTATGGATTTTAACATGTTTTATAGGAAAAACATGTTATTAACCATTAGACCCACTAAAATTATATAAATGTCCATCACTACTAGAATATAGTAAGTGATATGGCTTCTTTGAGAAGCGTTCAATACCTTCAATACCTTTGAGTCTAAATGATGATGAGAACTAGTTGCATTGAGATTTCTAATGACGAGTCAAAGGATGATAATGTGGAAAGTAATTACTCTCATGTTATTGACGATAGATTCTGCCACAAAAATATTCAACACGGTAATTGCAGCGACCCAAGAATTCATGAACACAGTGTTGATCAAACGGAAGAGGTCCCATCCCAACCAGATGAGACGCAAATCAATAACGATGCCAAGAAGCGGCACATTGATGGATCAACAGACTGCTTGTTGGGCCATCTTCTTGAAGAAATTCTATATGACACTTTGTCTCGCCTATCTATATGCGACCTCTTGAGAGCTCGATAAACTTGTGTCTCTTGGCACCTTATTCTTTTCTCCTACAACATTTTTCAATAGTTATACAATGAGAGAAGCCAGGAATCATGGATTGCTCTCATTAGCGATCCCCAGAATCCCCACGACTTTTGCCTCTTCAACAACACCTCTAACAAGTGGTATTTTTTCCAGGCTACTTGTCAAGCGGATTTGACTAAATGTTGGCTTCTCTAGGGAGCTTCCGACAGTCTTATGCTTTTCGTAAGAACAAGAAAAATGGTGGTTTCTAATGCCTTAATAAGACGAGTTTGATTTCCACCCAATACAAAGGTCAGTCCATGCCTCATGTTTGAATAAAAATCCTATGGGATCTAGTCCTGTCTGAATAAAATCCTATGGGAGAGAAACTCCACACCTACGTTGTCCATCAACATAGTTTTTGACGCCATCGGTAAAACATTTAAAGTGATGGTGTGGGGATAACTGAGATCAAATTAGGTACATTCTCTTGTTTACAACTCAGCTACAGACAAATGGACTGTAAGGTTGTGTTCATACATCAATTGTGGATTATTCAGGAAACCATTCCATTCCATGGTTGATGGAAACATGATCTTCTACAGCTCTATATATAACATAAAAACTGGCTTGGTGGCGACTTATGACTCTACAAGATTACGAGTTTTCCAATGAACTCTGACGGGTTCAACAGCCAAATGGTATATTGAGTTACCACAAGGATTCTTTAATGACTTCAACACCCTAGACATGGCTTTCTTAATGCATTACCAGTTTGCAATTTGATATGAGACAGGAACTGAAATTTTGAGTTCATTTAAACAATCCTCTTCCACTCATATTTATGACCATATCCATGAGTGGATGAGGAGAAGACGCTTAATCAAAGTTTCCCATCCTGATCAACTTTTGGCTAAGTGTTTTACCAAATCACTCATTGGGCCTATTTCCCGTGATGTTTCCATGGGTGGTGTCATCATTGAAGAGTAGAAGATTAGTTGTGCTCAATATCTAGATCTCGTTTATTTACAAAAGGGAACATTATATGCCTTGATTCATGATGCTCCTCGTCCATCTATGAATCCTACCTCAACACCTCCAGTAGCTTCTCATGTTGTTGATGGCATGATTGGCACTTTTCATGCTAAGAATCAGTCTAAGCATGACAGTCATACCAATCCCAATTCCACTACCTCTAATGTAATAAATACTCCTAACCCAACTCCTTCCCCCAGTAAAACCTCTGAAGTTAATACGGTTCAATATACACCTACCAATAAAAATCAAAATAAAAAGAAAGGGAAGGGTAGGAATAAGGAGGAAAAAAATAATAATCGATAATATGAGAAAACAAAAGAACAACCTATTGATGACAAGGACAAACGTAAACCTCGCTACCCTTGCCTTGTTTGTGGTGAGGATCATTATACAAAAGATTGTCCGGGATGAATTGAGGTTACTAAGTTCCTGAAAGGGACCGGGAATCCTTATACACCCGTCGTCTTGTCACAATTTTTTCCTTCTCAGTAGCAGGCCCAATTGGTCATTAATGACAAACCCTCTCCCTCTACCACATCTTATGTACTTATATGTACTTGTGACTCCAAGAATAACGAAGTTGCAGTCACAACTCAAGCCAAAGAGTATTCTCCTTCGAAAGAGAAAGTTGATGATTTACCACCTAAGTTGGTTCAACCTCCTCCCCCAACTTTACATTGAAAAGGTCCTCCTCATATTGAATGACTGAGCCTAGATACAGTTCTTCATCCTCCTCCTAAGGGCATTTTTCGAATGTCCTCATTTAATCCTCACACACGTGCTGCCCAAAACTACAGTATTGTAGAAGACCTTGCGCAAGCACCTTCTGCAATGTTGGCTCTCGAAGTCCTTCAAAGTTATCCTACTCAATCAAAGGAGTTGTTAAAGTCTATTGGTGGAATTGATCCTACCGATACTAATTTAATAATATTTGAATTGGAAGATCATATTCCAAGGATTCCTCCTCAATTAGCATTTCAGATCCAAGTTATTATGGAACATAAGAATATATGTCGAACCATTATTGATGAAGGAGCCTCAACTTGCATTATCTTTGTTACTTGTTAGAAAGCTATTGGCTCTCCTTCCTTTACCAAGTCACACAATACTATTAAGGCCTTCAATGGTATGGGTTTTAAACCTTACAATGTTCTTCCTTCGTTGTCTATTATGTTAGAAGGCAAGGTCGTTAATGTTGAGTTTGAGTTCTTTGACATACCTCTCAATTACAACCTTCTACTTAGTCGTAGTTGGATTGACTCCATGTGCACAGTTGTTTCTACTCTTTTTCATGTGTTACATTTCCCACACCAAGGAAAAGTTGTTACTGTTGATCAACTGGCCTTCTTTAATTCCTATTCATGTACTAGAAACATACCTTTTATTTCGAAAACAGATCCCGGTTATGAGAATGTTGGTGTGGGTCTTTTAAAAGATTCAACCTTGATGGGTACATTTCCCATCCCACCACTCGATATTCCTTCTCCTTTTGTCACCTCAATAAACATGATATCAACCATTATTTGTGAAACCCTTGAGTCTTAAAACCCATGGATAGTACCTAGAATTTGGTATTGTCTTTGTTACAGTGATTGAATGCCTTTATGTTTGGTGGAATTAGCGTATCAAGCTATTCAATCAACAACTCCTTCTCCTACTTCTATCGATGATACATCTCATGATTCACTCCACATGATCTTTCCTACTGATGAGATGATAATGAAGGTAATGTCCATAGAATATACTCCATGGGATGATGGGAATCATCCTTCTATTCTCTTCCTAGAGTGTGAGACCATAGAGAGTTACCAACGGATTTCTACTCTGTCCATCATTGTTGTTATTTTTTCTGTTCCTAAGTCTACACACGATGTTTTGTATGAAGGGAACTTGAGTAATATTTCACCTACCATTCCTCTTGACATAGTAATTAAACCCATATTCGTGAAAAATGTTCATATCGGTGCCTCATGTTCTACTGATGAGGTTTACACTTATAAATCCCTTTTCCCATAATTATGTGCATAAATCCCTTCTAGACACAATAATGCAAGTTGTCTTTAGGTCAAGTCTTTGGCCAACTAAATTGTTGATATTCTTGGGCCTCAATAGATGTCCCCATTCACTGAGGCCTAGTAATTAGGTTGGAGGATTTAATCCTTTTACCATCCCCTAGCTTCAGTTATTACAAAATATATTTTATAATATTAATATTTTATACATCTTTTAGAGTGCAAAACTTGAGAAAAGGTTAAAAGTTTCCAACTCTACAGATATGTTCCCTCTGTGATATGGGGATAGATCTTCTGTTAAGATGAATTTATGATGGTTTATATCATTCCAATTCATGGAAATACTAATGGGTACTTGGTACATTAATGTCTATAAATTTGACTAGATTGAAATCCATAGGGGGATTAGGGAATATATACCTCTCTAAAATTTTGTCAAATCCTCACTTGAGGGGGGGAGTTGACATGGGTGGAGGTTATAGTTGTAGAAATAAGATAACGTGATCACACACAGCATAAGAGTACATGCCACTAGTTGTTAATTTCGTCAATCCAAAAAAAATCAAGGGTCCATTGTTCCACAAACAAGGGGGTCTCATACACCAATTTGATGTCTCACTTGGCCATGACTTAAAAAATAGATTAATAACATGATTATTATATTGCAAAGTATTGATCAATTAAATTAATGTATGATAATCTTTTGTTTATGGGAATATAAATATCCTGTATATAACTTGCAAATTTATACAATATTAAACATCATTCCAAAATTATTGTACTACTATCATTCATTTTAAGGATGAGAAAGTTTTTCTCTTTTTTTCTAAATACTTATAATTTTTTTGTTATGAAACTTAAAACCTCCACTCATAATAAAAGATGATTTGAAAAATGTATTAGATACTTGTACTATGAGTGGAGGTTAAGATGGATCTGTGTGTTAATATTATGGTAGCTTCGGGAGGTATGAACCTCTATTGTGACATATGACAAGATTAGAATATTTTGGAAGGAAGTAAAGAAGTAAAGGAAACCCTAGATGAGATGTTGGCTATAGAAATATAATTAATATGAATTAATTAGTACCCAGAAGGAGAAGTCAGCCCTAGTAAGTCTGCCAGATTACTATAAATACATGGCGCCAGCTCTCATTTGTCACATTCTCAGAATCACAGAGAGAGAAAGTTTTGTGCAGTGCAGTTGCATTCATGTGCGTAGGTGTGGAGGAGAGCTAATGGTGCAGTTGTTATAGCTAGTAGTTAGGTTTTGGATTGGACTATCTCTTGGCTAGGTTTTGGACTATCTGATTAGCTCTTGTTGGTGCACTATCCTTGGGGAAAGGTGCACTACCCTTTGTTTGGCTATCTAGCCTAGGGTTTTCTTCCAGAATGATTCTCTTTCAAGGTTAAGGTGCTCGGAGGGTGTCTTCGACCTATGGTTGGGTGACAAGGGTATTGTCAATGGTAAACCAAGCACACAATCTTTCATATTCTAATAGGTTATGGGCCCACACCTCCTTCATTCCATCTAAATGATAGAAGGAAACATAGCTGCTAGGATACTGAGCTCGCTGAGGAACATAGATCAGTGTGCTGATGTGAAGCTTGAGTTTATGGTCAAATCTAGGGTTTGACCAAGTCAAAGCAGCCATGACTTCCTCTATGAAGTTATAGAACAAGCTAGATGGAGCTTCTAACTTCATAGCGTGGAAGACAATGATTTATCTCATCCTTGCCAAGAATAAAGTGTTGAATATCGTGAAAGGAAAGATTGTGAAACCAGAGTTTGAAGAAGGGAAAGAGAAGGAATTGCAAAACGTTGCAGCTACGGATAAGTTCAAAGACGGTGACATAAATGTTATGAGTATCATAGTGGAATCTATAAAATACCACTTKATACCCTACATCTCCCATCTTGACTCATCGAAGAAGATGTACGATGMCCTAACAAATCTCTTCTCGCTCAGAAACATTGGACAAGTTATGAGTCTGAAGAATGAGCTTCGTGACATGAAGATGAATGATGAGGACAAMATAACATCATATTTTGTGAGAATATCTCAGTTAAGAGATCAACTACAAGCTATTGAAGAGATCATCTCAGAGAAGGAATTGGTAAACATAGTACTCAATGGTCTTCCCAAGATGTGGGATGTATTTGTCGCTAGTATGAACACAATAAAGGAGTATCCAACACTTGAAGAACTTTCGACTTGTTGTGCTTAAGAAGAATCAAGGATCAATGAAAAAGAGAAACCCCAAAAGAAGTACAATGATCAATCCTTCACAAAAACATTCAAGAACTTCAAGGACAAAAGGAAGTTTTGTTCAAGGAGGAAGCCAAATCAAGAGAAAGACATTTTAGAAGTACAATGCTTCAACTGTTGAAAGTATGGTCACTACAAGAATCATTGTCCTGAGCTAAAGAAAAGGAAGGAGAAACATGAAGCATCAATTGTTGAAGAAAATGAACCTACAATGAAGACTAAGCATGAAGGAAGAGACTTTTTCTTCTAAAGGTAACAAAAATCTTCTTATTTCTTGTACATATCTTGTTTTCATCATCTATATACATATCTTCTATATCTATATCTTGGAAGATAATGTGTTCGAAGAAAAACTATACCTATGGAAGAACAACAAGATAAGAATGGATATCATTAGATAATACACATGAAAGGATGAAATACAAATCATGTGGAATCTATTGCAAGATAAGCCAAATCAATCATGAAGAGACTTAGAAGAAGCAAAGACAAAAAGAAGTCAGCAATCGAGAGGAAATTGGAAAAAGACTTATGACGTTTTGTAGAAGACAACAAGACAAAAGTGTGGACTCTGTTAGACAAGAGAGCCAATTATATATTGTAGAAGACAATAAGGATGCATATGGAAGCATGGACTCTATTAGATGGAGGGAACCAATTATATGCACTCATACATGAAGCAAGGATTAGGAGAGAGATAATCCTATGATCCATTGAAGATGATGAAATATATATCCATGGTAATAGCCATGAAAGACAGTACGTGTTCATTTCAACTACAGAAGAATACTTCTTCAAAGAGAAGCCTTAAAATATCTCTGGTTGTCCATTCACATCCATGATCTTATGATGAAAGGAATAAGTGGAATCTCTAGGGCATGGAATCTATAAGAAACTCCATGGACCCAATAGCTAAAGAAAAACATGAGGAAGAACATGAATATCCCAAGAAAGAAAGAGAAGCCAGAAAAACCAGTCATTGTATCAAGAATCACAATATTGTCAGCGTGATATAAACTCAATAAAAGAAATCAAGAAAAGGAATTGAAAGTCATGATGAAGAACATTATATGGAAGACTTATGAATGAAATCATTGCAAGATCCAAAACTAGAGGTTCTCCCAGATGGAGGGAGAAGACTATGATGATTACTTGTTCCAGTAAACCATACTTATCTCTACATAAGTCATTATATCATCCACAACATCCATGAGTTGGAGTTCTACATCAGATGAATGCAAAGAATGTTCTCCACAGAAATTAAATAAAGAGAGTATGAAGATCAATCTCAAGACTTTGAGACATACCAGAAAGAGACCCTTGAATGCATATAGAAGAAGATAACTTGGTGGAGAACCTTCAGTGCACAACAGAAGCATGGTGAAGATTTCCTATAACATCAAGATAATTACTTAGTAGATCAGATCTCATGATGACAGAAGAAGTACCACATGGATATGTTCCAGTTTTCCAACAATGATATACTCTATTGTTTAGAGATACATAAATCCTTCATAGTGTTCCAGATTAAAGTTCATTTGAAATCAATCATTACATTATCCATGATGAAGTCCAGAAAGGAGAAAGTGGTTCTCAAATACATATCTCCATAGATGAGTAGATAAGTAGACATTTTGGTAAAGATTCTATCCAAGATGAAAGAGTTTGTGTACTCAAGCTAGAACTCGTGGAAACGACTTCCGTATTGAAAAAGGAAGAGATGACTCCCAGGTTGGGAGGGAGTACTAAAAATATTATTGAAGAAATTCATTTTCAAAATTGAAAAATAGTCCATCTTGGACAGATGCTTTCCTGTTCAGAAAGTGGATTGAGATTTCTAATGGACAATAATTTCCCATTGTGTTTAACATGGGAAATGGTCCAGATTGATGATGTATCATAGATAGAGGCTTCCCATTGTGGTTAACATGGGGAGTGGTCTAGGGTAGTCTCTCTTCTTGAGGGTTACTCATGAAGACTATCGTGCCTCGCTGAACAGTGATTTCTCATTGTGGTTAACATGAGGAATGGTTTGTTTTGGAAGTTGATACATGATAGTATTTTCCTCTTGTGGTTAACAAAGGAAATGGTTCGGACAGTCATTCCTTAAGGTTTATAAATTCTTTATAGGGTGAACTTTGATTAGTGTAGGAAGAATGGCCTAGGGTGGGGAATGGTTCAGGTTCATAAATCAAGGATAGGCATTCCTTAGGGTTTATACATCCTCTCCAGGGTGCACTTTGATTAGTGTAGGAAGAATGACCCAAGGTGGGGAATGGTCCAGGTTCAGAAGACATGACAATTACTCTTCCTTTCTTGAGAAGAGCAGTCTAGATATCTCATTGTTCTACTCTGAGGGATGATATTCTTTTAGATCTCACAAATGTGAGTGAAATATTGGCCCAGATGATTCATTTTATATCATAACATTGTTTATGTGCAGGTTTCTATCAGATGTTTTTTATGAAGTCTGTATGACAATAGATGTAGACTGTTGTGGTGGATATGTTCCATTGTTCTTGACTATATGTTGTTGATCAAGTACTTGTGTGTTACTTGGTGTGGTAGTGTACCACTGGATTGTAGTTATGTACTACTATGGATAGACATGATTGTGTTCTATTTTTGTTCTGATTTCCTTGAAGACTATCAACAATTTATTGGACATAATCATCAGCCAAATGAATGATGAACAAAGATTTTTAAGATGAAAAATGGTTCAGAGCATTTACTCTTCTAGATTAGAAGAATGGCTCTTGTATCACTCTCTGGAGTGAGCATCATGTCTGATTACTCAGATAGAGTATGGTTTTGAGAGATGATGCAGTTGATGACATTGATGATGATGATGATGCTCATGATCTAGTCATGATCTAGTCTATATAACTATGTTGATGCTACTGGGTGAATGGTATGTTTTGTGCTGAAGACCATTACCTGTAATACCTCCCTAGCTAGGAGGGAGTGTTAATATTATGGTATCTTCGAGAGGTATGAACCTCTATTGTGACATATGACAAGATTAGAATATTCCAGAAGGAAGAAAAGAAGTAAAGGAAACCCTAGACAAGATGTCGACTGCAAAAATGTAATTAATATGAATTAATTAGTACCCAGAAGGAGAAGTTGGCCCCAGTAAGTCTGCTAGATTACTATAAATACAGGGCGCCAACTCTCATTTGTCACATTCTCACAATTGCAGAGAGAGCCAGTTCTGTGTAGTGCAGTTGCAGTCTTGTGTGCAGGTGTGGAGGAGAGTTGTTGGTGCAGCTATCATAGCTAGCAATTACGTTTTGACTTGGACTATCTCTTGTCTAGGGTTTGGACTATCTGATCAGATCTTGTTGGTGCGATATCCTTGGGGAAAGGTGTGCTACCCTTTGTTTGGTTATCTAGCCTAGGTTTTTCTTCCAGAATGATTCTCTTTCAAGGTTAAGGTGCTCGGTAGGTGGCTTCGACCTATGGTTGGGTGAAAAGGGTATTGTCAATGGTAAAATGAGCACACAATCTTTCATACTCTAACACTATGCACCTATAGAGATTTGATCCTTCTTGGAACTTATATATATTGGGTTAAGATGGATCTATTCTAGTAATCATAATACTCATCGAGTCAATCTAACCCATCAAGACAATTTAAGCCAATATATATTTTTTTAAATATAAAAACAATTTATAATATATTAATATTATAAAATATTAAAAAAATAACTATATACCAATATATTACAACCTCCATTAGCCCAGATAAATTTTTATTATTTTATTATTTTCTATTATTTTACCCCTCTGCCTGGATTATTGTGGCCCTACCCCCCTCTGGACTTGAACATGTTTTAGAGGAAACACATGTTCTTAATATTAATGGAGTGAAATATTCTCCTTGATGGACAATTTGTCCGACTATAATCAAATCAGTATTTTACCTACAGATCAACATAACACTACTTTTATTTTCTCTTGGGGAACCTTCACATACCAGAAACTACCTTTTGGTCTCAAAAACACTGGAGCGAATTTTTAGTGCACTGTGTATTACGCTTTTCATGACATTAAGCACATTGTACAACTCTATATAGACAATCTACCGATGCATTCCATGGGTCTTTAAGATCACCCGAGACATTTACGGACCATTTTCCTAGGATGTCATTATTATCGCATACGTTTGAATCCATGCAAATGTGTTTTTTGTGTGGGATCCAGATGACTTCTTGGTTTTATCATGTCTATACATGGGATTCGAGTATACCCCTTGAAGTTTGAGGCTATATAATCTAGCTCCTCCTTCCTGTTGACGGCCATATTAATCTCTATCTTTTCTACAAGCTGCCTACACAAGGTTTTCAAACCTTCATTAATCGTCGCAATTGTTTAATTGATCTCTTCATTCTTCTCTTTTTGCATGCCTTCTTTTCATTTCCGTTTTCGTGACTGCAAGCGTTAAAACCCACAGTTAGAATTCATGTTGATTACATCAAAGGATTAATGATCATTTGGTTTATCATGAACCTACTTGAACCTAGTTACCACTCCTTGGTCTCAAAAACACCTTGATTTCATATGTATCAAACCACCACTCACTTTGCTTTTGACTATTGTTAATATGATTTTGATTTTTAAATTCGTTGATGCAATGGTTATTTGACATATTGGTGTCTTTGATGTAATCGTTGATGCAATAATGTAACATTCCGCTCTGGCGCACTTACCAAACTTATTCTTTGAGGACACTTGCTCGCAAGTGATCTGGATTTTTATGATGATAAAACTTTTCCTTCATTATGATGCATTAAGTTATGACAGGATGTTTTTACTACTTTGATGTAGGCAGGTGCTGCTGACTCAGTTTCATTGAGTGTGCAGGGTTCCGGACCTTGAGGATGAAGAGGCATCGGTGGAACTCCCTTGGACTCCGGATTGAGTCAGGGAGTGGGCTATTTGGGTCATTTCATTTACGGTGATATTGTTTTGTTTTGATGATATGCTATTGATTTTATGATGTGTGTTTGACATGATCTAACATGGTGGTTGATGATGCAGGCTGATGATAGCTTTCCGACCAGACTCACATATGGAGTAAAGGGGCCACACAAGAGTTCTAGAGAGATTGAGGGAGAGGTGTGGACAACAGCCCTGCCATAGCCTACTAGCACTCCCGCCGTGGTTCGAATTGTAGGTTAACGATTACCTAGTTTGAGAGGATCCACAATGCCATGAGGGAAGACTGCGATAGTCGCTCACGATGATTCTAAGGGGAATGCAATAAGGTGGGGGCCTTATTCCTTAGAGCCCTTAGTCTCCCACAAGTTCACCTGGCGGAGTGTTGACTCCAGGGGTTATAGAGTCTACCAATCTGTCAAGTCAGCGAGTGGCACCCTTGTAGCACGTGGTGCATCCTGAAGGGCACGTCGTGTAAAGAAATGAAAATCAGCGAGTGTCACCCTTGGAGCACGTGGTGCATCCTGAAGGGCACGTCACGCAATCAAAGAAAACAAGGCGAGTGGCACCCTTGGAGCACGTAGTGCGTCCTGAAGGGCACGTCGCATTGATGATGGTGATGAGACAACCTAGATGACCCTAGACCTTAATGCTTGATAAAATTCTTAAAAAATGACTCCCCTAATTAAATTGTCGCCCTGTTCAAATCAAAACCTAAATTAAAACATCTCTAAAATAAATTTGACAAGCCCTAAGAATAGATCCTACAAAAATAAACCTAGGGCGTAAACTAAAACCCACCTAGGTGTTAATTAAAGTCTTCTGAAAAGTAAAGGGGGTAAAGTAATGGGGGAAATAAATTAAGGGAAACCCTTGGCTTTTAATGATAAAGAAGAAATAAAAATTTATTAAAATGTGGGAGTATAAAAGCTAGGAATAAAAATATATATATATATATATATATATTGAAAAGATTAAAAATCCGCATTTATCTTTTGGGTTTAAATAATAATAAAATAATAATAAAAGAGAGGAATAAAAATGGAAATAAGGAAACTAGAAATAAAGGAAACTTAATATTGGAAAGTAGGGGACATAGGGTAAAAAGCAAAAAAGAATCAACATTTAAGGAGTTACTAAAATTCAGAAACTTCATTTTAGGAAGGTGATTAAAAGCATGAGAGGGGATCTAGGAACCCTAGGAGAAATTTAAGGAGCGATTTTGGGGGAGTGAGGGAATTTAGTCTTTTAATTATTAAAAAGAAATTAATTTTTGGAGAACCCTAGGGATGAG
>ML804750.1:185738-206075 GCA_009831015.1 Picea engelmannii
TGTATTGTTCTTACCTTATAAACAAGATTGCAAGATTGGAGTTGAATGTATGGCCTTTATTTATTTCAGTGTTATTGAAATTTAGAAATGAAATGTTATGGTTATCTTATTGCAACGTTAGGGTAATCTCATGATATTGATAAGACACACCTGATGGAACGTCCTGGATTTCTATACAATCATTTACTCGGAGTTAGTAAATGAGGGTTGTTGAGTCTGGATTTATTGTGAACTTGGGCATTCGTTGTCAGAGTCCTTGTCACACGCCTTCCGTAAGGGGCGCATTTGTTCTTCTTATTTACATTGTACTTGATTGTGGTCAGTTGGTTGCTTGGTCTGTTGTGTTGGGTGGGATGTAGACACCTCCATGCTCCTCAGAACAGTCGCCAGCCCTGAGACCTTAAATGGTTAAAATCGATGGGAACCTGGGCTTGAGCGTTGCTTATGTGTCTTGGAGGTCCTAACCATTGCAGGGTAGGATGGGTGGGAGGTCAGTCGTATTTAGCAAGTTAGTTTTACTTGTCGTGGGATCATCATTTATGCATGTGGTTACATGTTGTGCGTCCCGGTCATCTTCTTATGTTCATCCTGGTTGCGTCGTATTCGTCGTCGGGTGGCGACGCAGATTCGAATAGGTTGTTGTTGTTTCCTTGTACACACGCACACACACACTGTTAAAAACAGAAGAAATTTTTTTTCACCTGTTACGAGAATGGTTGTCGTAACGAGGCGGTTCGTTACAAATAATTCGACATATTGGTGTTTCTTTTAAATCGTACAAATGTCATTGTTTATTTAACATTCTGATCTATTTTTGGTTATGTATATCATGGTTTTCAATGGTTATGTGACAATTCACTTGACATGTTGTTTAAAATTCATTTGGATATGCACTTGTGATTTGAATGTAACATGTTAATAAGGCATCTTCGATTGTACAACCCGACATGATATTTTTGCATGGTCCCAATTTACTCCACCACCCTCGCACACATAAGCATTAACGCTCTCTCTTTCATTTTGGGCTGCCTTTGCTTGTTTTGGGGAAGCTACGGGAAAATGGTTCTATGTCTACCCTGTCAAACCCCCTCCCTGATTACCCTGCTGATCTTGTGCTATTTTCTATGGCTCCTATAGTCTGAATCAAGCCCAATGGCATCCAAACTTTGTTGTTGTTTGATAACGCCCGAGGGGACCTAGAGAGGAATGGTTGGAGGGTTTTTATTGAGAAGTTCGAGGGTTTCAACCTAGAAGTCACTCAACAGTTTTCACTTACATTCGATGGGTGCAGAGCCAAAATTGGTGACATCTAGCTCGAGTTGAACAAGTATTTCCTTAGCTTAGCCACTGGTCTTCCAGCCGAAGGGAAAAAATGGTTTAAAAATTCAAAGGTTGATGAAGTACCATGGTCATTGTTGTTTACCTCAAGTAAAATCAACAGTTACAACAAAGGTATGTCGGTTACAACTCTTAAATCTCGATGGCATGATTTTTTGGCTATTATCAAGTAGTTCATTACATGCGAGGGAAGGTACAATTTAGTTTTCCTATACCACCTACGGCTGCTCATGAGTTTCATAGATTTTCCTTTAAATATGCCACATTTCCTCCTTCGAAGTTTATATAAAATGGATAAACTCTTTAAGAGGGAGAAAGTCGACTCCAGCCTCTTCCACCACTGTTTAATTAAAATTATTCCGATTCATCAATTGAGGTTGAGTGGAAATTGTTGGGATGCTTTCTTGTTGAGAAATGGTTTTGCCAGGACTGAAATTGGACAAGCTGACAAAACGGTTGTTATCGAAACCCTTGTCAGACCTGTCATTCCTCCTCCTACACTCTTTCCATCTCTCGAACCCTTGAACTACCCAAACAATGGCCAACCCGACACCTTGTCTGACTCATTTCTAAAAGACAGTGGTAATCTTGTTAAGAGGCCTGCAAAGAAAAAGGGTAAAATCAACAATGATATCAATTACAAAGGTAAAAAGGCCATGTGTTGGGTATCGAGGTGTGCTCGTAACAAACCTAAAGAAAACACAGACCAAAATCCAATTCTTTGAGTGAAGATTCTGATTCCAAAATCAAATGATTTATGACTGAGGAGTATCCATACTCACATGGCCTTTGTTCATCCAAGACCTATGACTATGTGACGAACCTCCCGCCATGTCTTAAAGATGACCCTAAATACCCTGGGATCAAACTCAATAGAGGAACTAATGGTCAATTAAGAAGTTCCTCACCTATGAATGCACAGCCTAATCAACCACAGTGCAATGAATGCAAGTCGTGGCTCAACCGATATTATATAGATGTCCCTTTGCTCCAATCCTGAATCAAGTCCTTGGAGGACCAAGTAAATGTGATAACCAAAGAAAACGACAATTTGCTAGCTAATGAGAAAAGGCAGAAGACCACAGTCTCTATTGTTTTCAAAAATGTAGAGGCGACCACTGCCATTGTTAATTCAAAAATAGCTTGATCGAATCGAATCCCTGAAACCGAGGTATGGTATTTCAAAAATGATTTTAAAATGATTTTGTTTGTTTTGAGTTAGCATAAAGGATTTGTTTGATCAATTGCACCTATTTCTATTTTGATTTAATTGATAAAACACGATTCTATTTATAATAATAACTAACTATAGAATCGTGAGATTTTGTAGCTAGTTATGAAAATTTCAATTGTTTTGATTTTACAACTAAAATACAATCTGAAAAACATGTGTTCTTGTGCATTGACAGGTACACATGAATTTTAAAGGAGATTGGATTGACTGTGGCATCTTTGAACATGCTTTTTCTTTACATATTTTTGGATTAGGTTGTTAGTCTTAGATAGAAATAGGAATTTGGGAGATTGTATTCCCATAATTTTTGCAACAACTTTGATAATTTCCACAAGGAATGTTTTCATCATGTGGCCTTTATATATGTATTATTTTTGTAAACAAAGACCATCGCTGCTTGGGAGCAGAGACTATGGATTGATGATTATTCAGACTGGAATGAAAGTGGATGTTTGTACGGCTTTAGCTTCAACATATCATACTTTTATTCAAGTTTTTGTTCATTTTAATTTGTAATCAAATGCTTGACTACTTTAGATATCATAATTTGTTACAGGTTGATGTGATGGGATTTAAATAATGTCCATATTTGATGTCTCTCATTTTACATACATCAATTATCCTGCTTCAATTTAATGAACAAAAGGTTAATCTTCTTTCTTAAATGAGCAGTTATATACAAATATTTGCAGTGAGATTTATCTTAATGTAATCATTTGTAAATTATAAAATTGTTTTTTCTACATCCTTTACCTGTTCTAGCGTTAGCATTCAAAAGCATTGTTGCTTCGTGTTTATGCGAAGTATTGGAAAATCTGGTGCAGGTTGGCCCCATCAAACAGTGAACGCAGATGCTATGTACAAGACGATTAGGAGATGATAATTTCAGGTTCGTTTGTTATTTTCATTTTAATAGTCAATTGATATAAAATTCTCTGTAGTTTAGATACATAGTACAGATTGTTATTTTTATTTCTTAGTTAGATAGCTGTCACTTCATTTCCTGTTTATAAAAGTTATTAAAAATCAAAAATATTGAACAATAGCTTTGCTTTCAATTCATACATGATTTTCGCAGGTTTTCAATTAAAAATTTTCAATTTGTGAATATTGTACATATAATAGAAATATAAATATATCTATGCACTGTATATTTAATAAGTAGAACTATTATTCTGTTAACCAGTAAAATTGTAAATATATATTAGATTTGTATATAGTTTGCAGTAGTTGTTTTTCACTTAGTTTAGTTTCTTTAGATTAGTTTTTTCACTTTCCTAGGACTTAGATCGGCCAACGGAGCCGCTAAATCCATCAGAGTGGATTAATCCAAACGGCTTGGGTTATTTAGACAACCCCAGACCGGATTCACTCCTCCAGTTGACGAGCGGTCAATTTCTCCCATCAGCAAATGGCGCTAGAAGGAGGGTCAACTGACAAGCTGGCCTTGTAGGAGCCTTTATTTTAAATGTATTCAATTTCCCCATGGCTCCCCAAATCACTGTGTTGGAACATGATTTCAATTTCTCATTACCCAATGTTCCCAACGAGACAGCCTCTCGCTTGTCCAAACTCACCTTTGATGGTGGAGGAAATATATCTTCTAAAGACCACCTTAACAAGTTTTGGTGCAAATGCATCAAACATGGCATCTCGGATTTAAGAGTTTTATGCAGAATTTTCACTTTTACTTTTAGAGGTTGGATCAAACATTGGTTTGAATCCTTTCCAACATGTCACATTTTTTATTGGTTTCAATTTGTAGATGAGTTTCTAGATGCTTTTGAAATTTATGATTCGATCAATTATGTGAAGAATTTCATACTTCGCTAATCAATGGTGATTCATCTTTAGAAGACTTTTTGAGAAGAGTCTATCATATCSTCTATAAATTTAATCTCGATGACATGTCATTTGCATTAAATCTCTTCTATGATTCTTCCATCCCTTCCATCCAGTCATATTCAATCGCGAATGAAGAACCARTTGCAAATCATATCACTCAAYTGCAARAACAATTCTMTTCACAAGAAGAAAAGAATCCTTCCGACCATGTTGAACAAGCTAGGGAGGTAGAATCTATTGACCAGGTTCTTMATGACAACCAAATTAGTTTTTCCTCTGAATCATTGAATTTTCAGTCTACGACCAGTATGGAAGAAGATTCATTTCTAGCTCAAGGTGAATATCCTCATTCTTGTAACTCATGCTCTAATCAATATTTAAAATCGGTCATTGAAKAACACTTAAGCGACGAAAATCATCTTGAACATTCTAATACTTCTATGAAACTGATTAGAAAAGAAGTTAYGCAACTAGAAKAAGAAACCTTAAACCTTAATCCTCAAAATGCACTTTGTTCATAGGAAAGACTAGATGTTTGTCACATAAATTTTGAATTATCTATCAAACAAAAGGCAARTCCAGATGATCATATCATGTTGAGGAATTTGTCACCAAAACGGAGTAAGGGTTTTAAAGAAGGTGAAGAGAAATCTCTTTAGAATACCATTGTTAACCCAAGAGATTCTTTTCATGTGCTTATGTCTGATTCCTTTTATTCTTTATATCCTAATCTCTTCCTAGACTCTGTTGGACTTGACACCTTACCTACAACATCCTACTCTTTTCCTCCACAATCATAACTTTTCAATATTCTAAATTTTGGTGAAATTAATTCCGAGCATAACATTGATAAAACCAGATTTGATGCTTGTTCACTTTCATCATTCACATGGGAAACGAAAACGTTGCAAGATGATTTTACACATTTTATTGTTGAAAAATACAATGCATTATATTTTATGGAGATCAAATGTTCTACACTTCATATTCATTCTTTGCTTAGCTCAAATCTTAATGTTTATACTTCACATTTTAAAATGATCATTCTCATCAAAGGAAGCATTCAAACCCATGATCTAACGGACGTCACAAATCCTCTTATGATGATTTTCCCATATTTGTTTCATCAAATTCGTGGTTTGAATCCTCATTTTTGTGACAGGATCTTAGAATGGCTTGAATATTCATATATAACAAATTTCCATAATAAAGATAAATGTATGCTTGCTTTCTTTTTACCTAAGTATCTTGGAAGTAGGCATGACATATTTCTTTTAGATCCTCCATGTGAACAAATTAATGAAAACTTAGAGAATTTTCAGGAGGATGGGGCATTTCAGCCTTGGTTGATGGTTATTTCATTTCCTTGTAATCTTGACAAGTTTTCCAAACCTACTTACACTCGCCCATGCCATTATGACCCTTATCACAACACGATTGCGCAATGGCTGGAGGATTCGTACAATAAAAATATCCAAGGAAATGGTAAGATCATGCTTACTTCGTTTTTAGATGATGATTATGAAGGTAAGTGTGATATGTTTCTATCATTTGTTGATATATTACCATTCTTATTAATATTGTTTGATTTTGTTTCCGTTGCAGGATTGGAGTTACTCCGATGGCTACATTGGAAGCATGACTTCACGTAGTATCCTGATTGGTTTAATAGTTAGGGTAGGTTTAGGAATAGGTTTTCTTTCGTTTTTATTTCTCACTATTTCTTTTTGTAATAATGCAGTCATGAACAGAAGTGGGTGCACAACGAGAACCATAATACGACTATTGTTAGGGAAGTCCCCTTGATCCTTTTCTCTTTGCTTTCAGTTGAACATTTATTTTCAAAAACGTAGTATCATCATGAAAATATTAAATGGAAAGTAAAGAGATAAATAAATTTGAATCAACCCTGACCCAAAGTACCATGAGTAGGACCGTTTTCCCATCAAACAGGATTTTTCTACTTTTTTTAGTCTCCCAAGGGATTTGTTGCATGAGGTTTTCAGATGCACCTTCTGTACATATTTTTTTTTTTTGTTTGGATTTCTTTTCTTTCCAATTTTTCTTCGTTGGTGTGTTTTGTTTCCATTTATTCTTATCAGTCTTTCTTTTTGAAACACACATGCCTACATCATGAAGTGTTCGGATAAAGAGAATAGAAAAATTTCTCCTCTGAAATGACTGTTGAAGGTTGTTTAAACATCAATTATGATATTTTTCTGAATTTTACAACCATGTTAAATAAATCTTGTTGTTTGAAAAGCGTTTCTTGATTTCAATCTGTAACTGAAGCTTTTCATGATTATCCATAAAAATTTCTTCTTACGTTGTCCCTGTTCCTTAAGAGAACAACTCAGAGATGTCTCCCCGCCTTCAAAGGTCGGTTTACCAATAAACCATCTCTAGATATTAATGAAGGATAGTTAAAAAATTCTCTCAAGGTTTGTAATTTATTAAAATATGTCCAAAATATCAGGATTTTCAACGTCACCGCGCTCGGTTAAATATATTTAAAATTAAATAAATCATTAAAGAGCTGTGGGAAGTGCTTGTAAACCCGCCGAGATACTGAACAGGTCTGTTGGCAACGGGTAAATCCATGCATGATGCAAAGATAACTTCGTCAGGGTATTGGATAGGCCTACTGGCAGTGAAGCAAGGTTGGGTATATGAAAATTTTCAGATATGGAATCTCTTGACCTTAAATGTCCTTCGTTCTGATCTGGAACTTACTGGCAGGATACAAATATTGGAGTGGGTTAATTGGCAACCTTGTCAAGGCTATGGATGCCTACTGGAAGCAGTGGCTCTGTCAATAGTATTAAAGATTTTAACCTTAATATCATGACTCGCTTTTGTTAAGATTGTTATCAGTTTTCATCTTTTAAAAAGTAACAAGCTGGAATGTTTTATGATTGATGATGATGTTCAAACAGTTTTTTGGTTGTTTTCGAGTTAGAGTTTTTCTCATTATCCTAATCTGGACTTGTTCGTTTGGCAGAGATAACTGCTTCTACCAGTGTGTCGCCATTGTTGGCATCCATATTAATCCCTATCTTTTCTACAAGCTGCCTAAACAAGGTTTTCAAACCTTCATTAATCATCACAACTGTTTAATTGATCTCATCATTCTTCACTTTTTGCACGCCCTCTTTTCGTTTTCGTTTTCACGACTGCAAGCATGAAAACCCACAGTTAGAATTCATGTTAATTACATCAAAGGATTAATGATCATTTGTTTTATCATGAACCTACATGAACCTGGTTACCACTCCTTGGTCTCAAAAACACCTTGACTTCATATGTATCAAGCCACCACTCACATTGCTTTTGACTATTGTTAATATGATTTCGATTTTTAAATTCGTTGATGCAATAATTTGACATGTTGGTGTTTCTTTTAAATCATGCAAATGCCATTGTTTATTTAACATTCAGATCGATTTTTGGTTATATATATCATGGTTTTCAATGGTTATGTGACAATTCATTTGACATGTTGTTTAAAATTCATTTGGATATGCACTTGTGATTTGAATGTAACATGTTACCAAAGCGTCGTCGATTGTACAACCCGACATGATATTTTTGCAAGGTCCCAATTTACTCCACCACCCTTGCATGCATAAGCATTAATGATCTGTCTTTCATTTCGGGCTGCCTTTGCTTGTTTTGGGGAAGCTGTGGGAAAATGGTTCTGTGTCTACCCTGTCAAACCCCCTCGCCGATTACTCTGTTGATATTGTCCTATTTTCTATGGCTCCTGTAGTCTGAATCGATCCCAATGGCATCCAAACTTTTTTCTTATTTGATAACACTTGAGAGTACCTAGAGAGGAATGGTTGGAGGGTTTTTATTGAGAAGTTCGAGGGTTTCAACCTGGCAGTCGCTCAGTAGTTTGCACTTACATTTGATGGGTGTAGAGCCAAAATTGGCGACATCTAGCACGAGTTGAATGAGGATTTCCTTAGCTCATCCATTAGTCTACCATCTGAAGGGAAAAAATGGTTTAAAAATTCGAAGGTTGATTAAGTACCATGGCCGTTATTGTTTACCTCAAGGAAAATCAACAGTTGCGACAAAGGTATGTCGGTTATAGCTCTTAAATCTCGATGGCATGATTTGTTGGCTATTATCAAGCAGTTCATTACATGTGAGGGTAGGTATGGTCTAGTTTTCCTATACCACCTAATGTTGCTCATGAGTTTCATAGATTTTCCTTTAAATACGCCACATTTCCTCCTTCGGAGTTTGTATAAAATGGCTAAATGCTTCAAGAGGGAGAAAGACAAATCTAGCCTCTTCCACCACTGTTTGATTAAAATTATTTTGATTCATCAGTTGAGGTTGAGTGGCGACTGTTGGGACGCTTTCTTGTCAAGAAATGGTTTTGCCAGGTCTGAAATTGGAGAAGTTGACAAAACGGTTGTTACAGAAACCCTTGTCAGGCCTGTCGTTCCTCCTCCTACACTCTTTCCCTCTCTCGAACCCTCGACCTACCCGAACGATGTCCAACCCGACAACCTACTTGACTCATGTCTAAAATACAGTGGTAAGCTTGTTAAGAGGCCTGCAAAGAAAAAGGGAAAAATCAACAATGATATCAATTGCAAAGGTAAAAAGGCCGCACGCTGGGTATCAAGGTGTGCTTGTAACAAACCTAAAGAAAACAGGGACCAAAAGCCAATTATGTTGAGTGGAGATTCTAATTCCGAAATCGAATGATTTCTGACCGAGGAGTATCCATACTCACAGAACCTTTGTTCAGCCATTCCCTATGACTATGTGAATAACCTCCCGCCATGTCTTAAAGATGACCCTAACTACCTTGGGATCAAACTCGACAGAGGAACTGATGGTCAATTCAGAATTTCCTCACCTATGAATGCACAGACTGATCAAACATAGTGCAGTGAATGCAAGTCGTAGCTCGACCGATATTATAGAGATGTCCCTTTGCTCCAATCCCGAATCAAGTCCTTGGAGGACTGAGTAAATGTGCTAAAAAAAGAAAACAACAGGTTGCTAGATAATGATAAAAGGAAGAAGACCATAGGCTCTATTGTTTTCAAAAATGTAGAGGTGGCCACTGCCATTGTTAATTCAAAAATAGCTTGATCGAATCGAATCCCTGAAACCGAGGTATGGTATTTCAAAAATGATTTTAAAATGGTTTTGTTTGTTTTGAATTAGCATAAAGGATTTGTTTGATCAATTTCACCTATTTTTGTTTTGATTTAATTGATAAAACATGATTCTGTTTATAATAATAACTAACTACATAATCATGAGATTCTGTAGCTAGTTATGAAATTTCAATTGCTTTGATTTTACAACTAAAATACAATGTGAAAAACATGTATTCTTGTGCATTGACAGGTACACGCAAATTTTAAAGGAGATTGGATCGACTGTGGCATCTTTGAACATGCTTTTTATTTACATAGTTTTGGATTAGGCTATTAGTCTTAGATAGAAATAGGAATTTGGGAGATTGTATTCCCATAATTTTTGCAACATCTTTGATAATTTCCACAAGGAATGTTTTCATCCTACGGCCTTTATATATGTATTATGTTTGTAAAAAAAGACCATCACTGATTGGGAGAAGAGACTATGGATTGATAATTATTCAGACTGGAATGAAAGTGGATGTTTGTATGGCTTTAGCTTCAATATATCATACTTTTATTCAAGTTTTTGTTCATTTCAATTTGCAATCAAATTTATGACTACGTTAGATATCATAATTTGTTACAGGTTGATGTGATGGGATTTAAATAGTGTCCATATTTGAGGTCTCTCATTTTACATACAACAATTATCCTATTTCAATTTAATGAACAGAAGGTTAATCTTCTTTGTTAAATGAGCAGTTATATACAAATCTTTGTAGTGAGATTTATCTTAATGTAATCATTTGTAAATTATAAAATTGTTGTTAGTACATCCTTTACCTGTTCTGTCGTTAGCATTCAAAAGCATTGTTGCTTCGTGTTTACACAAATTATTGGAAAATCTAGTGCGGGTTAGCCCCATCAAACAGTGAATGTAGATGCTATGTACAGGATGAGTAGGAGATGATAATTTCAGGTCAGTTTGTTATTTTCATTTTAATAGTCAATTAATATAAAAATTCTTTGTAGTTTAGATACACAGTACAGATTGTTATTTTTATTGCTTAGTTAGATAGCTGTCACTTCATTTCCTATTTATAAAAGTTATAAAAAATCAAAAATACTGAACAATAGCTTTGTTGTCAATTCATACATGATTTTTGCAGGTTTTCAATTAAAAATTTGCAATTTGTGAATACTGTACATATAATAGAAATATAAATATATCTATGCACTGTATATTTAATAAGTAGAACTATTATTCTCTTAACCGGTAAAATTGTAAATATATATTAGATTTTTATATAGTTTGCAGTAGTTGTTTTTCACTTAGATTAGTTTCTTTAGCTTAGTTTTTTCACTTTCCTAGGACTTAGATTGGCCAACAGAGCCGCTAAACCCATCAGAGTGGATTAATCCAAACGAATTGGGTTATTTAGACAACCCCGGACCGGATTCACTCCTCCAGTTGACGAGTAGACAATTTCTCCTATCAACACTTCCACACTACGCCAGCTCCAAAGTTTGCAAGGGAAGGGAAACCGTTTACATCGATTCATTCCCAAGTACGTTGAACTAATGAAAGGATTTACTCCACTTCTCAAGAGAGGTTAGGATTTTGTATGGGACAACACTACAAACAAAGCCTTAGAGTCTTTGAAACTCGCCTTAACCCATACAACACTATTGTTTCCACCTGATTATAGCCGAGATTATTTTCTATACTTAGTTGCTTCAAACTCTACCATTGATATGGTTTTAGTCCAAGAGGATGATTCACACAATGAACATGTTATATATTATTTGAGTCAGATTCTAATGACTATCAAAACCAAATATTTACATGTGGAGAAACTGGCATTGGCATCTATTCAATTTGTTCAACGTTTTCGTCACTACATATTATTACGCAGAACCACATTCATTTCCAACTGCAATCCCATGAAACATATACTTACTCGACAATTGTTGGAGGGAAATTATTGTAAATGGATATTTATTCTCTGAGATTTTGATTTAGAGTTTGAAAGCGCCAAGTCAAAGAAGTCTTTGGCTTTTTCCGAATTGATATGTGACCTTCCCTCTACTAAAATAGAAACTATAGAAGATGATTCCTTACCTGACGAATCCCTCTTTCTGATCAGTTATGATGACATATTGATGCAGGAGCATCGCCAACTCATCAAGTGAGCCAACACATCAAGCAGAGATCAGCTGGATAATCAAACCCAAATTTTTGAAATGCTTTGGGATTGTAGCGCAAGTCTTAAATGAACCATTTATGAAGGCACATTTGTAGATTGTATTGGACCTTGAGCCTTAAGCTCTCTTCCTTTGGTAGATAGTTGACATTTAATAGATTTAATGCTGGTAGATAGGATTTTTAAGTCTAGATTTGATAGTTAGAGTCCGAGAGGGAAAACGGATATAGACACCCTCATTGTACTATTGTAACAGAGTAGTAGAGAGTAGTGAATAGAGAATAGTGGAATCATTCAAGAGAAGAGAAGAGAAAGCAGAGAATATTGTAGGAAGAACACCCATGTACAAGAATTTGAGTTAATAGAAGGAAACATTTGAGTTAATAGAAGGAAGCATTTGAGTTAATTTGATGTTATGCTCAGGAATGTTTTGTTTTATTGTTATGCATTTGCTTTGTATATGCTGTGCATGAGATTTCATGTTTCAAACTGAAGTCTGAAAGAGAAAGAGAGTGAGGTTCAATTGTTTCTCTATCTGAGCCAGGAGATTCCTGCAAGGCGTGCAGTCGAAAATCATCCACAAGGAGTGCATTGATGAAGGCTCAATAGTCTAACTCTTGTCCTCATTCACCCAGAAGTGGAAGTGGATTGTTGAAGCTATGCAAGGAGTGCACAGGCTGAAGAAGAAGTCTCAGTTATGAATCAGAGAAGAAAGGAGATTGAAGACTGCTGCTGCAAGAAGTGCGTAGAGTTGGAAGGATTCAACACTTGGGAGTTGTTGAATGATTGCCACAAGGAGTGCGTGCGAGTCCCTCTGAAAGAATCAGAGTGGAAAATATCAGGAGGTATAGCACCTTTGTGGTATCATTAAAGTAGAGCACAAAAGGTTCGTGTTGTAGAAGGTTCAAGAAAGAGTTGCAAGCAGAGGTGTTGGAGAGCAAGTTCTGAGAAGGTGTACTTAGCCATTCTCAAGAAGGTCTTTAAGGAGGAAGAAATCGACGGTCAGGATCTTATAGAGAAGATCGATGAAATCCCGCCAGCCATTAGATCTCGGGAAGTTGCGCAGGGTTTAAAGTCCTAGCGAGCAGAGGAGGAGTCTCGGAGGAGTCATCGGGATATTAGAGTCATCAGGGTTTTGCTGAGTAAGAGAATCGAGACCTAGTGAGTTTCAAAATCCGGAGAAAGGATCTCAGCCATTGATATCAACAGGACATGTGTCAGACATCAAGGCAAGATTCAGGATTTAACCCATCGAGGATTACAGGAGTGTGAAATCGTTGTAGGTTGGAATCGTGATCCACGATATCCCGACGGGAGTTCATAACCGTCCATTGCCAGGGACACGTGGCAAGATATCCAGAAGTGTCGCTAGTCGGAGAATTAGGGTTTCCAGTGACAAGAGACTCGTGCATGTTGGAATCGCAATCCATGATTTTTCGATAGGATCAGAACCATCCATCAGTAGGGGCACGTGGCGAGAGATCCCATAGAGTCAGGGATCGGGGAATTGTAAGCCCCGTGTACATGACAACGGGAATCACGATATCCCGATACGCGATTTCCCAATGGAGTTAAGGACCGTAGTGGAGGACAGGTGTCAGAAGATCAACCTTCACAGGGAGAGTATCAGTGTCTTGGTACATCGGGACTCAGGAGTTGGAGGACCGAGTGCTAGGATTCGCGAGTAGCGAAGTCGCGTTGACTGACAGGTCATCGAGAATCGGGGATCCATGAGGTAAGTGATTCACAACCTCGTAAGTACCAATTTCCCGATGGGGAAGTCTTCGACAAGAGCAGGGAAGCTTGGAGAATATTCATCGGGGTTCAGGGATTTGTGATACCCGATCTGGTGGCAGTAGGACTCGCGATCACATGAGGTCTGATTCCCCGATTTGAAAGGGGATTCCATTGAAGAGTATTCTATGGGTATTGGAAGTCCCGATAAGGGATTTGAAGAGCATTTCAGCTCTTCGGTCGAAGGAAGAGAAGGTCCTGTGGGAGCGGACGTGTCCTGGGAGGGGCGTTTGCGTCAAGTGGTATCAAATCGAGAAAATCTCTTTGCTTTCTGTAGCAGAGAAGAAAGGAAAATTTCACCATGCCACCGAGGAGAGAAAGACAATCACCCGATCCAGAGGATAGGGGGAACCAGAGAGGAAGAGGGAGACAAGCACAGAATCCATAAATGGAGAGGCAGATATGTGATCTCCGAGTGAGACTAGAAGATATGGAAGTAGCACAGAGATGCACAGCCAGTACTGGAGATCTAAGTGACTCCGAAGGTGAAATTGAAGCTGAACAACAAGGAGAAGTTGCATCCGAAGATGCAGCCAATGAGCGATTAATTAAAGCTATCGCCCGAATGAGTTCGAAAACAAAGATGGACATTCCAGTTTATGAAGGGAGTCTGGATGCAGAAGAGCTTCTAGATTGGATTAGAGCTCTTGACACCTACTTCGATTATGAAGACATCGAAGAAGATAAGAAGGTTAGGCATGCTGTCACAAAATTGAAGGGACACGCAACATTATGGTGGGATGAACTTCAAGTAGATAGATGTTCCAAAGGAAAGCAAAAGATCAAAATTTGGGATCGAATGATTGCTAAGATGAAGGCAAATTTCATCCCAAGGGATTATCAAATCACATTGTTCAGGAGAATTCAGAACCTGAGACAGAAGTTGATGACAGTAAAGGAGTATACTGAGGAATTCTACAAGATAAATATCAGAGCAGGTCATCGAGAGAGCGATGATGAAAAAGTTTCCAGGTATATGAATGGCTTGAGATACAATATCCAGGATGAGATGAGTATGAAAACCATCAGAACAGTGGAGGATGTGTATCAGATGGCATTTAAAGTTGAAGAGAAGTTGAGTCGTAAGCCAGCAAAGTGAGGCCGAGGTAGGAGCTAGCCAAAAGGTAAGTCAGTTGTCCAAGATAGGTTCCAGAAATCCAAGGATGACTGGAAAAAGCCTCGTACTAGAACAGAAAGAGGGGGAAGTTCACAGCGAGGCCAACATGTTGAACAACGAAGGCAGCATACAGAACAGAGTGGAGGATACACTGATAATAACACATTTCCTCGTACCAGAGGTAGAGGAAGAGGCAGAGGTGGAGTCATCACATGCTTCACATGTGGAAAGAATGGACACAAGGCGGTTGATTGTCCAGATAGGAAGAAGGATGGAGGAGAAGCTCACATCGTCGAGGCACAGAGGTGAGATGCTGAAGTAGAAGACGCAGAAGACGGAAGGTCATTGATGATGCGTAAGGTTCTCTTAACACCCGAGAAGGAGGTGGAGGACACAGCTCAGAGAAACAGACTTTTCAGAACCACATGCAAGACCAAAGACAGGAAATGCAAGGTTATTGTGAACAATGGAAGCATAGATAATCTCGTTTCAACTGAGATGGTGGAGAAACTAGAATCGGAGACAACTAATCACCTGAGTCCATATAAAGTTTCATGGATACAGAAGGGACATCAGGTAAGTGTCACTAAACAGTTCTTAGTTGACATCAAGATAGGAGGATATAATGATAAAATACTCTGTGATGTTATTCCGATGGATGTATGTCATTTATTTCTAGGCAGACCATGGCAATATGACAGGAACGTAATTCATGATGGGAAGATGAATACGTATAATTTGGAGAAGAATGGAGGAACACATATGCTACTTCCAATTAAAGATAAAGAAGTAAAACCAGAACCAAGAAATACTGTACTTCTCATGAGTGGGAAGGAACTTCTGGTGGAAGTAAAGAAGAAGGAATATCCACAATTCTTTGTGGTCAGGAAACCCATAATCGTCTTGACCAGCACAAGAGTGGATGATTTGCCAGATGAAATTTAGAAACTGCTGGAAGAGTTCGCTGATATAGTAGTAGACGAATTACCTCATTCGTTGCTGCCGATGAGGAGTGTGAGCCATCATATAGACCTCATAACAGGGGCTATTTTTCTGAACAAAGCTATGTACAGGTTGACGCCACAGGAAAATGAGGAAGTTAAAAGGCATATGCAAGAACTGTTGGATAAAGGGCTAATCAGGGAAAGTTTAAGTCCATGTGTCATTCCAACGATACTGAGTCCAAAGAAAGATGGAGGTTGGAGAATGTGTAGAGATTCCAGATCCATTAACAAGATAACCATCAGGTACAAGTTTCCATTGCCACAGATGGATGACTTGATGGACTGTTTAAGTGGAGCCAATTTTTTTTCAAAGGTTGATTTGAAAAGCGGATACCATCAAATTCGCATGAGGGAAGGCGATGAGTGGAAGACAACGTTCAAAACCAACGAAGGATTGTACGAATGGCTAGTCATGCCATTTGGCTTGACGAATGCACCGAGTACCTTCATGAAGTTGATGAATGAAGTGCTGAAGGAATTCATTGGTAAGTTTGTCATTGTTTATCTAGATGACATATTGATTTTTAGCAAAACAAAAGAAGAACATATGAAGCATTTAGCTACAGTAATGAGGAAGCCACAGCAAGAGAAGTTGTTGATCAACATGAGGAAATATTCATTTATGAAGACAAAACTCATTTACTTGGGATTTTTCATATCAGAAAATGAATTAAAGATGGATCCAAGTAAAGTGGAGGTAATTAAAAATTGGCCATCACCGAGAAATATTTTCGAGGTGAGAAGTTTTCATGGACTGGCTAGTTTCTACAAAAAATTCATCAGGAATTTCAGTGGAATTAGTGTAGCGATGATGGATACCGTCAAGAAAAGACATAAATATTTTCATTGGACTGAAGAGGCAAAGAAGAGCTTCAATCTGCTGAAGGTGAAGATCACAGAACAACCGATTTTGGTGTTGCCGGATTTTACGAAGGTGTTCCAGGTGAAATGTGATGCAAGTGGCTTTGCCATAGGAGCAGTCTTGAGCTAGGAGGACATACCAATTGCATATTTCAGTGAGAAGCTGGATGAGGCAAAAGTGAAGTACTCCACGTATGACAAAGAGTTTTATGCTATCATACAGGCGCTAAAGAAGTGGAGGCATTATTTGATCCTGAAAGAATTTGTTTTGTATAGTGATAATCATGCATTGCAGTTTGTGACTCAACAGGAGAAGTTGAATCAGAAACATGCTAAATGGGTAGAGTATATGCAGAATTTTACATTTGTAATTAAACACGTTTCAGGTACTGCTAACAAAGTGGTTGATGCTTTGAGCAGGAAGTGTTTGTTGTTGCAGGAGTTCCAAGTCAAAACATTGGGTTTTGAAAATCTTAAGGACATGTATGCAAGTGATGCAGATTTTGCAGAAGCATATGAAGCAGCTGAGAATCTAGTTCTCAGAGACAGAAGCTCGTGGATAGATTATATGATCCAGGAGGGATTGTTGTTCAGAGGCAATCAATTGTGCATTGCAAATTGATCCATGAGGGAGAATTTGCTAAAAGAAAAACAAAGTGGTGGATTGGTAGGGCATTTTGGCCATGAAAAGACATTTGCAAAGCTGAGTGAAGCATACTTTTGGCCAAGGATGCAGTCGGAAGTTGAGAGGTTTGTTGACAGATGTAGAATTTTCCAGCATTCAAAGGGAAGGAAGCAGAATGCGGGATTCTATCAATCGTTACCCATACCCGAGAGACCGTGGGATGAAATCAGCATGGATTTCATATTGGGTTTGCCTAGGATGCAAAGAGGACATGATTCGATCTTTGTGGTGGTTGACAAGTTTTCCAAAATAGCACATTTTATCCCATGCCATAAGACCAACGATGTGTTGGGTATGTGTTATATTATTTTCACGAGTAGGAGTGTCTGAGCACCTGCGCTGGGTGCGCAGGGGGGTTAGAGGGGGGGACGCTAGGCCCCCCCTCGGGGGCAGTGCCCCCGAATTTTTTTTTTCGGGCCAACATATTTTCGCCGGGCCGAGTCTACATATTTCTGGGACAACATATTTTCGGGACCACATGATATTAGGTGGTTTTTCGTCACATGGTTTTTTGTTGATGGTTTTCTATTTTCGGTTAAGGAATTACTGTTTTGGACTAATCCAGGTCATTGGGTTAGGGTTTTGGATGCCGCTGGCTCCTATATGTATATTGTATTGTAAACAATGTAAAACAATGTATGAATATAATATATGCTAGTTTTCCCAGTTTGGGTTTCCAGGTGAAAAATATTTGTGTAATGTTTGTATTTTCCATTGTATCTTTTCTATTCTTTTCTGAATATTGGTTTGCAGTAGATATTGTACAAGGTTAGAATTTACATTTGGTATCAGAGATTTATTGGCTTCAGGGGGACGCCTTTGTCGTCAAGGGTTTGGCTCGGGACTGTGATAAGCCTTGTTACAGTGGGAGATCTACGGTATTGTTTTTCAGGTGAAAAGAAATGGCAAGCAATTCGAAGATGGAGATCGAGAAGTTTAATGGGAAAATATTTGAGCTATGGAAGCTCAAGATGGAAGATCTTTTGGTGGACAGAGATCAGTGGATCGCAGTAGATCCAGGTACGACACCTACAGGAACTTCTGCAGATGACTGGAAAAAGACGGATCGGAAGGCAAAGAGCACAATTCGACTGTGTCTCTCCGATTCAGTATTACTGAATGTATCAGAGGAAGCTACAGCCAAATATTTATGGGAAAAGTTGGGAAAGTTGTATCAGTCTAAGTCCCTGGTAAATAAACTGTTCCTGAGAAAGAAGCTGTATAACTTGAGGATGAGAGATGGAGACTCAGTGGAAGAGCATTTGAACGCCTCCAATACTGTGGTAAGTCAGTTAATATCTGTTGATATTAAAATTTTAGATGAAGATAAATGTATCAGTTTGTTGTGTTATTTACCAGACTCGTGGGATAGTCTGGTTGTGGCCATAGGTAGTAATACAACTTCTTTGAAGTTTGAAGAAGTGGTCTCGTCCTTGTTTTCGGAGGAGATGAGATGAAAGAATATGGAAGGACATAGCACAGATGCATTATTTGCAAGAGGACGTTCCCAAGAAAGAAATAAATCTAATTTCTCAAGTGGGAGATCTAAGTTTAAGGGTAGATCTAAATCTCCTGGAAAGTTTGGAAGGGTATGTTGGAGGTGTGGAAAAGAAGGGCACTACAAGAAGCAATGTAGATCCAAAGTTGAGAAAAAGAAGGGATCTGAAGAATCTTCTTCTACAGAAGAAAAGAACTCCAAGGAAGAAGGAGGGGATGTGTACTTGGCCTCTTCAAGCACACATCCAGATCATGAGGCATGGTTGATTGACTTAGGTGCATCCTTTCATATGACTCCCCACAGGGAGTGGTTCTGTGAATATGAAAAGTATGATGGAGGTAATGTTTTCTTGGGTAATGATTCGACAACTGGAATCATAGGAAAAGGAAGGGTCAAGTTGAGACTCATAGATGGAAGGATTAGAACACTACCTGGTGTTCTACACATCCTAGGTATGGCCAGAAATTTGATTTCTGTAAGAAAAATGGAAGATGTTGTGGTGAAAACAATTTTTCAAAAGGGAACTTGCAGGATGGTTTGAGGAGCAATGGTGTTGATGAGGGGAGTTCGGTTTGGAACTCTATATAAGATTCTAGGAAGCACTATTAGTGATGGGTGTAATAGCTCCATTGTTCTTGATATTGAAGTTGAAGAAGAAAGAACTCCTACAGTCTCATGAGAAAAGGTTATATTGTGGCATCAAAGACTGGGGCATATTAGAGAGAAGGGTCTTCGACTACTACATGGTAAAGGTATGGTTGAAGGTATGTCTAATTGCTCTCTGGATTTTGATTTCTGTGAACATTGTCTATATGGGAAGAAGAATCGAGTAAGATTCCCCTCTGGTGCAACGAGGGAAGAAAGAATTTTACAGCTAGTTCACAGTGATGTTTTTGGACCTGTGTCGGTCCCATCATTGGGAAAATCTTTGTACTATGTCTCATTTATAGAATACTTCTCGAGGAAAACTTGGATATATTTCCTCAGGAAGAAATCTGAAGTCTTTGACAGATTTAAAGAGTTTAAGGCTCTTGTTGAGAATCAAACAGAGAAACAAATTAAGGTGTTGAGGACAGATAACGGTGGAGAGTTCTACAGGAATGAATTTGAAGAATTCTGTAAGAAGTGTGGTATAGCAAGGCAGAAGACTACTCCATATACACCTCAGTAGAATGGAGTTGTAGAAAGGATGAACAAGACATTGATGGAAAAAGCTAGGTGCATGCTCAGTGGTGCCGGGATAGGGCAAGAATTCTGGGAAGAGGCAGTGGGTACTGCATGTTATCTGGTCAACAGATCACCCTCATCAGCATTGGGTGAAAAGACTCCACAAGAGGTATGGACTGGTAAGGAACCTTCTCTCACACATCTCAAGGTATTTGGCTGCGATGAATATGTTCATGTTCCAAAGGAAAATAGGAGTAAGATGGATAAGAAGGCTGAAAAATGTATCTTTATTGGATATAAATATGGTCTCAAAGGTTATAAGATTTGGAACCTAGAAACTAAGAAGGTAGTGTATAGCCGAGATGTGGTATTTAGAGAAATGAAGGATGTTGTTAAACAGGAAGTCCTACCAAGTAAGGAAGAACCAGAGAATATAGAGTTTGATTTAAAGGATGATGAAGCAGACTCTACAGAAG
>ML804750.1:210266-230200 GCA_009831015.1 Picea engelmannii
TTGGGCCATGCAGAGTCCTGAAGAAGTTGGGAGAAAATGCTTATGAAATCGAGTTGCCAGATGAGATAGGAATATCTCCGACATTCAATGTCTCAAACTTATATCCCTATAAGGCTGAGGAATAAGGAGCTGGAAGTGATGAACAACTAGCGGTCCAGTGGCAGAAACAGATGCCGATTGCAGAGAGACCACAGATGGAGCGTATACTTTACAAGAGGGTAAGTAAAAAGACTAGACGAAAGCAATACTATGAGTATCCGGTCAAATGGAAGGGACATCCAGTGGAATATGCCAGCTGGGAAAGCGAAGAAGAGATTCAAAAGCATGGACAGACTGTGTAGGATCTCATGGACAGGAGCCCATGAAAGTTTTCAAGCCAAGGAGTATGATGCAGGAGCATCGCCAACTCATGAAGCGAGCCAACACATCAAGTGGAGATCAGCTGGATAATCAAACCCAAATTTTTGAAATGCTTTGGGATTGTAGAACAAGTCTTAAATGAACCATTTATGAAGGTGAATTTGTAGATTGTATTGGACCTTGAGCCTTAACCTCTCGTCTTTTGGTAGATAGTCAGCATTTAATAGATTTAATGTTGGTAGATAGGATGTTTAAGTCTAGATTTGATAGTTAGATACCGAGAGGGAAAACGGATATAGACACCCTCATTGTACCATTGTAACAGAGTAGTAGAGAGTAGTGAATAGAGAATAGTGGAAGCATTTAAGAGAAGAGAAGAGGAAGCATAGAATATTGTAGGAAGAACACCCATGTACAGGCATTTGAGTTAATAGAAGGAAGCTTTGACTCTAACTCATGGTTTGTGTTATTTTCTCTGTGTATTGATGTTATGCTCAGGAATGTTTTGATTTCTTGTTATGCATTTGCTTTGTATATGCTGTGCATGAGATTTCATGTTTCAAACTGAAGTCTGAAAGAGAAAGAGAGTGAGGTTCAATTTTTTCTCTATCTGAGCCAGGAGATTCCTGCAAGGCGTGCAGTCGAAAATCATCCGCAAGGAGTGCGTTGATGAAGGCTCAGTAGTATAACTCTTGTCCTCATTCACCCAGAAGTGGAAGTGGGTTTTTGAAGCCATGCAAGGAGTGTGCAAGCTGAAGAAGAAGTCTCAGTTGTGATTCTAAGAAGAAAGGAGATTGAAGAATGTTGTTGTAGGAAGTGTGCAGAGTCGAAAGGATTCAACACTTGGGAGTTGTTGAATGATTTCCACAAGGAGTGCATGCAAGTCCCTCTGAAAGAATCAGAGTGGAAAATCTTAGGAGGTATATCACCTTCGTGGTATCATTAAAGGAGAGCATAGGAGGTTCGTACCGTAGAAGGTTCAAGCAAGAGTTGCAAGCGCAGGTGTTGGAGAGAAAGTTCTGAGAAGGTGTACTTAGCCATTCTCAAGAAGGTATTTAAGGAGGAAGAAATCGATGATCAGGATCTTACAGAGAAGATCAACGAAATCTCGTCAGCCGTTAGATCTCAGGAAGTTTCACAGGGTTTAAAGTCCTAGCGAGCAGAGGAGGAGTCCCGGAGGAGTCATCGGGGTTTTGCTGAGTAAAAGAATCGAGACCTGGTGAGCCTCAAAATCCCGAGAAAGGATCTCAGCCATTGATATCGATAGGACACATGTCAGACATCAAGGCAAGAGTCGGGATTTAACCCATCGGGGATTTCAAGAGTGTGAAATTGTTGTAGGTTGGAATCGTGATCCGCGATATCCCAACGGGAGTTCATAACCATCCATTGCCAGGGACACATGGCAAGAGATCCAGAAGTGTCGCTAGTCAGAGAATCGGAGTTTCTAGTGACAAGAGACTTGTGCATGTTGGAATCACGATCCACGATTTTTCGATAGGATCGGAACCGTCCATTAGTAGGGGAACATGGTGAGAGATCCTGCAGAGTTGGGGATCGGGGAATTGTAGGCCCCGTGTACATGACAATGGGAATTGCAATATCCCAATACGTGATTTCCCGACGGAGTTAAGGACGGTAATGGAGGACAGGTGTGGGAAGATCAACCTTTGCAGGGAGAGTATTGGCGTCTCGGCACATCAGGACTCAAGATTTGGAGGACCGAGTGCTAGGATTTGCAAGTAGCGAAGTCGCGAGAAAGCCAAAGTCCCGATAAATTGAGATAAGGTCAGCATTGACTGATAAGTCATCGGGAATCGAGGATCCATGAGGTAAGTGATTCACGACCTCGTAAGTACTGATTTCTCGACGGGGAAGTCTCTGACACGAGTAGGGGATCTTGGAGAATATTCATCGGGGTTCGGGGATTTGTGAGACTCGATCCGGTGGCTGCAGGACTCGCGATCACGTGAGGTCCGATTCCTCGATTTGAAAGGGGATTCCATTGAAGAGTATTATGTGGGTATTGGGAGTCCCAATAAGGGATTTGAAGAGCGTTTCAGCTCTTCGGCCGAAGGAAGAGAAGGTCCTTTGGGAGCATACATGTCCTGGGAGGCGCGTTTGCATCACATATGGTACAAAAATATTATCATCTATCTCCAAACCTAAACTTTTCGTCCTGATCCGATATCCAGCTTGTTAATACATTATCCTTGGTGATACTCTTTACCTTCGTGGAATTGATTATTTATTTCGATGATGTCTCACCTACTATGAATCTGAGAAATCTTTAATGATTGTCCCTCTGGAGCATGTGGCGGTCATATTTCTAGGTATGCTAATGCCCAAAATATCTTACGAGCTAGTTATTTCTAGCCTTCGATGTTTAAGGATTGCATTACTGCCATCCAGAAATGCCACACTTGTCAAACCTACAACAATAAGATCCGATCTCACCCTGCTCTTCCTCACCCTGTATTTTTTTTGGGTCCATTCACAAAAGGGGTATTGACTTGATGACATGTAACCCTCACTCAGTCAGGGGACATGGATACATTATTATAGCTATGGATTATTTCACTAAGTGGGCCGAGGCGATGCCTACATTTGATAATACCAAGAAAACTGCAACGTTGTTCATATTCAATCATCTCATTACTAGATTTGGTTTCCCTCAAGCCATTGTTACTGTTCACGGTATTCATTTTCTCAATTTCACGATGTATAAACTTACTGATAAGTTGGTTCTTCGACATGAAAACTCAACACCCTATTATCCACAGGCCAATGGACAGGTTGAAGCAATCAACAAAGTTCTCACTACTATGCTTCGACGGATGGTAGGAATTCACAAGTCAAATTGGCACACGATGTTGTTCTTAGCATTGTGGGCCTATTGGACATTTATTAAGTCTTCCACATGATTCACACATTTCCTGTTAGTATATGTTATTGAAGCAATTTTGTCAATTGAATGTGAAATCCCATCTTTGAAACTAGTTGTCGAACTTCTCCTTAACACCTCAACTGAAGATGAACGTCTTTTGTATTTGATGCAATTGGATGAAACTTTTCATGATGTTTCCTTAGTCATTGAAACTAAAAAAAAGTGTTTCAAAGCTCAATATGACAAGCATGTCAAACCACGTGTATTTTCTGAAGGTGATCTAGTTCTTCTTTACGAGCAAGATCGTGATTTGCTAGGGGGCGATAAATTCGAGTTCATGTGGCAGGGTCCTTATATTGTGAAATGATTGTTGGATAAAGGGGATTATGAGATGGTAGATTATCATGTAATTCCTTTGAGTGAAGCCAGAAATGGGATTTACTTGAAGAAGTAATATACTTAAATCAACTTGGCATGAGTGTTGTGTATTTTTACTATATGATACTCTTGTGTCATTTTTTGTTTTTGGTTTTTTCCTTCAGCTACTTACCTTGCATTGTGTTTGGTTTCCATATGTTGGTGTCTTCACTACCCTACATTGTCTTTTATGATAGCACTAGTCATAATACTCAAAACTTATCATATGTTTCTTGTGAAATCTATGCACCTACGAATGAATTAATCAGTCTACATGGTGTTTTCTTTGTTCGTGCAACTAACAATATCGCGGAATACAGTGCAAGTATCGAGTTGTTAAATGATGTTGTTTCACTTGGAATATTTCATCTTATTGTATGACTTAATTCATAATTAGTAGTACTACAGTTGAGTAACATTTATTCCATTAGGAGTCCTACTTTGTTACGAGTATATTTACAAATTCGCCTCTTGGAATGTCATTTTGATTACATTGAATATCGACACATTCCTAGATGTATAAATACATTGATAGATGCATTGGCTTATTGTGTGTTAGATAGACATTTTATACATTTATAAAATCCAATCACACTTTGTACATAAAACAAGTAAGTCAGTAGGAGACTTATATTTATAAACGACAAAAATTTACAATAAGTGTTTTTGTCTGAAGACCAAAATATCAAAAATGTGAAGCTCACGGCTTCATATACAAAAATAATCAAGGATGTTTCTCACTATAACAAGCGATTGCCCATGATACTTTATGGATAAGTCAACCAATAGATGTGGATATGCCCACTATGTGGTGTTGGTAATCCCTAGGGAGCTCATCCACTGTAGCGTCAGGGACATGCATGGTCATTCCATCCAAGTTCTATTTTATAGACTCAAGGTCTGTGACAACTACTCCTCCTATAACACCTCTCTCTCCACACCTCTATACGAGAGACGATCTCGACGAATGATAAGTCCTCACATCTACATTGATGATATCACTTGATTAGTCATCAGATAAATAACAAAAAATACATTTTATATTATTAAAATAACAAAAAAATTATATAAACAAAATTTCCTTCTTACCTATGTCTCCCCATTGGGACTCATCGAGAAGAGCCATATTTGGATCTCCACAAAAATCCACTTTGGCATATGCATAATGTTCAACCATGAGCAGCTGAGTCCTCAGCCATTGGAAGAATACATCGTCATATTTGACAATGTGAACACCTCCATGTCAGGCCATGATATCTACCCGCCTCTTCATCCTTAGATCTTGTGGAGTGGGTATACCCCACTCCACCTGCACGTGTAAGACATGGAACCTCTCCAGGAAGAAGGATACCAAAATAGACCCATATCCAAATTGTTTTAACCCACCATTTTGGTACTTGGTAAGTTGTTTCTTCATGCTTTTTAGGACCCCTTCGCAGCGGTTGAAGACTTTGGGCTCCATACATTCTATGACATACTGAAAATGGATCTGGAAATCCATATGAGGAGTTTCACTCCGTTCCATGTGATTAATAGTATACATGATAGTCCACAAAGAAAAATCTCAGAAATCCTTGATAGATACTTTACCGCTATGTTTCTCAGTACCTGGAACACAATGATGGCGAACGTAGTAGCCCATGGGCTTACCTCCACCCATGTTTCCTGCAAGTGTCACCCATGAACCACGATGAGATATTCCTGTCAAGAAATAGATATCCTCGATATCTATAGTGAGTGTGTGGACACCCATGTGAAATGGATGCTCGTTCACATCCCACATGTGAAGCAAGTACTCTGGTAGTCTCAATTGGGCTCCCATGCCCTGAATCCTAAAGAATTTTAGTAACCCACATTGTTTGAGAGACATAAATGTTCCCAGGTCATTACCGATGAAGTAATATTCTTCTTCATTCTCTCATTTGTGCCACTCCAACATTTTAACCAAGTAATCATAATATGAGATTAGACACATAAACTTATTTCCTGGGATTTGTTCTAGTTAAGTTCATCTATTTTTAGTTTTTGGTTGCGGACATTATGGATTTGCACATTTGTTCAGTTTGACATCGTCACACCCTACCTATAAGATCACCTGCAATGATCCTATATCATCACAGTTCATTATATAGGGCAACCGCGACAACCTCAACATGTAGCTAACCCCTAAGAATTGACCCAAAAACATAAATTAAACCAATGAAAATCAATTTTTAAACCATGAAAATATGAAGGAGAAGGATATTACCTCTTTAGAGGAGATGATTTGTGAAATAATCTATCATGCGCTCCACAATCAACAATTGAAAATCGGGGTGAAAAAGGGCTTTGGAGCAATATTTGGGTAAAGTTACAAATGAAATGGTAGAATGGTGATTTTAAGCTATTTTGTTGACTTTTATCAATTTTCATTTGCAAATTATATTATTTTTACATTTTATCCATGCCCTAAAGTCCTAACAACTTTAGAAGTGTTGACTTTTGCAGATTGAAAATTCTAGAGATGAGACGTTGGAACAAGGGTACACCACTTTTTGATTTATTTTTGTATATTTGTCGCATGTATAAATCCTTTTAGCGTTTTTTAGGAATATCTCCGAGAAGAGTCTTAATTATTTCTGACACTCGTGAAACCATGAGAATGTAATCAAGTAGTATTTTGTCATTTTTTTGAAATCATAATGGTGACATGAAAAATGAAACCTATGGAGCATCCTTTAAGCTCTTTTCAAACTCCCTAAATAGGAAAAGATRGTTGAGAGACCTTGTTCTTTTCACRTTCATAAAAGTATTTGAAGAAAACATCTAATGAGTTGTATGTTATCACTCTTTTGGCTTCGCCAGATTAATTTACGAAAAAGGACCTGATGGAGTCCTCTTTAAGTGTTTTTTAGACTCTCTAAAAATGAAAAACCATTGAGTTTTCTTTCCTTGGACTCATTAAACAAACATCGAAAGATCCATATGGGATMAAACCAATCCTTCTTAGTGTTCGTTAAACATACTCTGAGGGACTGATCTGGAGGAATAKCTTACATCTACAAGCATATGTTATCCTCCTCAAGCTTGTGCAAAAATAAAGAGGTACTAACCAGAAATGGTGGTCTAAAATTGGGAAAGAAATGTGTCTCTGTATTTGTGGCCTTTTGTTGTTCCTGAGTTTATACTTTAAGGMTTTAAAGTATATCGTCAAGGCATTCAAAAAGGTAGAGATAATTAAAGGGTAAAAATCCTAGTTTAATGGAGAGCGAGATCACAGTTGGTTCCTTAACTATCTCTGTCTAGCTTCCCATTGTTCTTGGATGCTGATGTCCCGTTCAATTGTAGCCCATGAACGTTCAACTTCTACCTGTGTATTTTATGTTTGTAAGATGGTATTGATTAGTTTTAATGCAATGCTCATCTGATCTTCTAGACCGGGTTCTATATTAGGTTATTTGGTAACTGGAATAGCCATGACAGATGAGGGTTTCTTTTTTGTAAATCAAAAATATTTTCAAGGGTTGGAAATTTCTGGTTCAAATTAATAAAAATAAAAATTCCAAATTATGAATCAATAGTATAACAAAAATAAAGGCCACTTCTGGTAGCCGAGTCAATTTTAATGAATAAGATGCATGAAATTAAGAAATAAAAGGAAATATATAGTTGTATGAAAAAAATGAGGCATCAACTAAAGAGGTATCTCATTTTAAGTTAATACAAGAAAGTGGGATGATAACTTTGCAGAAGTATACGATTTCAGAGTCCTAAAACGTTCATAGGTCTTATATCGGCTGAAAGCTAATAAAGGGGAAAAATCGTAAACGATTAGATAATCTTACTGTTCAATAACTATAATAGAAATTTCCACATGAAAAATTTCAAACAAAAGTATGAAATAAAAAAAGAGAAACACATAACTCAGGCTTGACCAGATCTGGAATCTTCAATCTGTATTGTATTAATTCAGGAAAAAAAAAATTCTCTTTACAATCCATCTAGAAAAAATCCCTTTCTTAGTTTTGAAAAATTATATTTATACAAAACCACCAATCTTAAGAGGGTTGGTGATTTCCTAATTCCTAGTGACTAACTATTTGTTAAAAAATAGATACGAAACCGTTTGCATGATCTTCTCCATTTTCTTGGAAGTAAAGCTCTTCCAGATAATAATTTTACTTTGTTGATGACTCTCCTTCTTTTGATTCAATACATTTAATGCATCTCTCCAGGAACTGTGTAAAATTTCTGGGGGGTTCTGGAAGGTCTCTTGCTTCAAACAGATAAACCTTTCTTTGAATCTTGGAAAGACGGTCATCAACTCCTTTATTTGCAAACTTTATTGACTGTAGTTTTAAGTTAGGCTCAAATAACAACCTATATATTAGGGTGACATCCATTTTTCTTAGTTGTGAAATTTCCATTTGGATTTCACTCAAATTTTCCCTAAAATTTAATTGATGTCTTACAATATTGATCTGTCGTAGAAGTCCTGTACAATTTCCTTTTCCAATATTTAATGACCCTTTGTCTAAAAGATAAAAAACTTCTTCACAGTCATCTCTTATTTCTTTGAATATTCTTTTGCTTTCAGTTATGTTGGTTTCCCATAGCTTGAGCATGATGTCGCCTCTAATTTTCTCTATGGCTGATACTTTCATAGTTTTGGATACCTCTTCACCTGTCGAATATATAATTGCCTTTTGGAGAGTAATCCTCACTACTTTGGCTTCTTTTTCCCTCAGGATAATATTATCAAAGGCATTATCTACTGCTTGAAAGTAATTCTGAACAATCTCTATCTTGGAAATCATTTTTTGTTATTCAACTTCTATTTTTGAATGCACTTCCAGTGACTGGTCCTGGAAAGCTTTTAGATCTATAATCTAATCTTCCATCAATATTAATCTAGCCTACAATTGTTCTGCATGCTCCTTTTGCTGAGTAATCTGTAGCTGACTTGCTTGTATTTTCTAGCTCATTTCGTCCAAACTCGTTTTGAGTAATTGAACCTCTAACCTTTCGGCAGCCCTTGTATGCTCCAAGTTTTTACTCATTTCTTCTCTAATGTTTTCCTTGGCATTCTTTAACTACTCTTGTAATTGTGATATGATTTTATCACTCTTATTTATCCTTGTTCTCATTTTTCCCACGATAAAAGAATTTGATGTTGCCATGGCTCCCATGGAACCTGCTATCTCTGTAGTGAAATCTTCTTCCTCCAAATTATGTCAGTCTATCAAGACTTTATGTTTCTTCACCGTATTCCCCTCCTTATTATGCATCTCTTGTTTCATGATGACCTTGCTTTTTTTGCTGAAAAAATAATTAGAAGGAGGAATCTCATCGATGGGAATAGAGGTGAGATCATCAACAAATAGATCTTTTGTCTGTGGGAGTCCAAAAGTTAACTGTAAGGGGCTTAAGGAAGCTATGGGACTACCTAGCTCTGTAGATCCTTTCCCTCCTATTGCCTTAGGAATATTGACATCAACACCAGGTGATGAAGGGGGAGTAGGCTTACCAGACTTGGGAGGTCTCCTTGACCTTTTCTCTTCTTCGGTCTTTTTTCTTGGTGGAGGCCTTTTCGTATCCTGTAGGGATTTTTTGGGATTTCCCTTATTTTGTGCTTCCTTCTTGAAACCTAGGGGAACACTTTCTTGCTCCTGGGGGAGGGTGATTTCTTCTCCTTGAAGTACTTGGGGAAGACCACTCCGTCTATGCTTCTAAAAGGTCCGAAAGCTGGCTTGCAGGTCAGACGACAGTGTTTGTACTCTTTCTAACACTTATTTATAATACTTGGTCCCTTTGAATGTGTCATCCCAAGGGGACTCCTCATGTTCATATGATTTCATATTGTAGTGTATCAAGTGTTTGTTCACTAATTGATAAGGATCATGCCTTTTGTACTCAATATTTAATAGTTTAACTTCTTCGAGTGCTTCTGCTTCCACCCTAGAATGTCCAAAATTTTGTAATGAAAATTTCCTGATGTGCACAGGGAAGATTATCCAATACTTCTTTTGAGATGCCTTTAGTTCTATTACTATACTTCCTTTTACTATTTGGTGTGGTACTTCCCTACACACCAGTCTATCTGGGAGGAATTTTGGAAGCACGTGAGGGGGGATTGAGCACCCATAAACCCTAATGTAGGAAAATCTTTCTTCAATGAACTAGTATACTATTGGCTTGAGGTTATTTGAAATTGCTTCAAAAATGCGAGGAGGGTCACAACGGAAAAACGTTTTATGCATTGGTATTACCACGAACTAACAAATTTCGTAAAACAAATTTTTTGCGGTTTCTTCCCACAGCTCAGAGTGATATTCGTGAATGGGTTTAGGGAAGGTTATGTTCAAACTCTAATTCATCAGGGGGAATGGAGTCATAAAAAAAATTGCATCCATGATGTATGATGACATGTAAAAGGCGATTGGTTGACCTCAGGCTCTTGCATCTTTGTAATTCGAAACCTCTTTGGCTATACTATGAGATAAAATCTTGTCCCAATTGAAACTATATCCTTTTGATGATTCTTCTAAAAAGGGAACCCATTCTACGGGGAAATGACACAGATTATTTTTCTCGAAGAGTCTACACAACATCATGGCTACATAAACCATGTACTCATTCAAAGAGGTTGTGGCATAAATTATGTGGGTGTCGGCCCTAAATTTTGATGGACCTCTCCACCGGCCTTTGATTAAATCAGGGTAAGTTTGGCCTGCCTCAGTGCATTCCTTTCTCTGAAATTCATCTATAAATTCGGCATTGTAAATGAATTTAGGATTGGGTGAGAGTTTGTACATAACCTAGATATGTTCAGGTCTGAATGAGCCGATAATGGCCCCTTGATCATTTAAAATGCTTCTTGTTGGAATATCAACCTTGTCCAAAGCCCAGCTAATCATGTCATTGTATTCCATGAGTCATTGGTGTGTTGCAATTTTGTGAAGTTCTTATTCTGCTATGTCCTGAAGGTGATTCTCGGAGTCATTAAGGGAATTTTTTATCTCACTGTCTAGATTTTCATAAATTTGTTTCCATGATTTAATCAAGTCAATAGCATGTGGCATGGTGTCAGATATGACGTCTCCCTTCTGGGCTGGAAATCTCAGTTGTATCTTCACTCTTCTTGGGTCCCTTCTTTGGTGCCATGAATTTTGTATTGGAACGAAAACCTATCACAGAAGAGAGGTGTGAAAGCTCGGCTAGATGCGGCTTACTTCTGATAGAAAGAGAAAAAATAAGGTTCAAAGCAAAGACCTTTAACTCAATTAACTCATTTAATGGTGAAAGTACTAACACGGCTTCCAAGAATTTAATACCTTTAAAGAAAATAATATTTATGAGATATGCATTAGTGTCATAGAAATCACCAGCTATCCGTGTTTAATATGGCCGTATTTCGGCAATTCTAAAATAAAAATTTGAAAAATATCATTTGACAGAACCCATAAATTTAAATACCTATGAAATTTAAATACCATTAAATGTATTTAAAACGAATTTAGTTCATTTTAACTTTGGTATTGAGTCAGGATTTCGCATTTTGAGGTTTCGGGGATCATGCTTACATGAGGTATTTCACCACTAAACCCTGAATCCCAAATTCGCGATGGGATTAGTTTTTAATTAATCAGGATTAACACTGACTTCCATTTCTTTTGGGAAATCAGGAATTAGGATTTCACGATTCAAAATGTATTGAAAACATATCGTTCTGAGTAAACCCGAATCCTGAAAGGTTAAAAGATGGTTAATTAACTCCTTTAGGGTTTTAATTTATCATGATTAAAAGTAATTTATAGAATGTGCATCTAGACTTTAATAACACTTGAGCTTTCTATCTTTTATTATAAGAAATAATTGAAATCATTTCGAGACTTCGGTATCGGTGTTTTTGGACTGATAGCGAGGATTATACCTTATGAAAAGTTTAATCTCTAAAGAGAAATGTTTTAGTTTTAGAGGTAAAAAGTTTAAAACCTAGTTTCAACATAGGCTCCAATTGGGGACCTCGTCTCCTTGTGGTACGAGGAGAATGGACAAACTTAGTGCCTTTTATTGGTTAAATGGAGTCAGTTATTTTGGTCTATGAGAAATAGTTGAGAAAAACCCTACCATAAGGATAAAGATCACAACCTTAACTTAGGAAAAATTTCAAGATTAAAACGTTCGACAATCTCAAAATAGGCTCACATAGATTTCCCTTTCGAAAACTGACCTCAGAGTTGTGCAAGATAATCGAAACAAGGTTGGTCATTCCACCAGTTTTTATTTTATCATATTCACATCGAAAGACTCTTAGAGTGTAATTTGGAATCCCGAAATCTTAGAGTGTAATCTGGCTAAAAGAAGAAAAATACCATAGCATCTTGCAATTTGTGTACAACAACCTTGTTCGTTATGGAGACATTGCTTCACTGTCAGCGGGCCTGTTCAGTACCCCGGTGAAGGTATTAGATTTTCCACATTGAATTTCCTTTCACCATTTCATTAATTTTAGCATTTAAATGTTGAGATGAGGGCAATCATATAATGAATTTTCTTTCATCATCTCTTTATATTAGATGGGGGCAATCAATAATGAATTTCTTTTTACCATGTCTTTATATTAGATGGGGGCAATCAATAACGAATTTCATTTCACCATCTCTTTATATACATATTTGTTATGAAGTGGGGGAAATCAATAAGTATGTAACATACTCAGGGAAAATATACTGCTAATTTTATTTATTTATTTATTTATTTTATATAGCAAAGGTCTGTCAACTTATTTAAAAAAATGTGGATTGATCTACTTTGGGCCTTCAGACACTCTAACTTTATGGATAATGTCAGGGAAAACTTATTAACATATTTTTTTTTTTAGGGACTTCTCTTGAGCGAAAACGATCTTTTTATTTTTAGTAGAATGACGAAAAAGGTTAGGATTAGCCTAGACATACTTCCGATTCAGCCAAGGCATAGGAAAAGCATAGGATTTTACCTATCTTTGCCTCGAATGTTAGTTTGAACATTTCCAAAATTAAGATGAGACTTAAAGGGAGAAAAAAAAGGTTGGGTGAAAAGTAAGATTGATAGTGATCAAAGGGGAAAGGTGAGAGAACCTCAGAAACTTAGGAGTGCTAACGAGTATTATTCATTTATTTATATATAATTTTTGTTTTTTTAAATATGTATTTTTTTTATACTGTCYTGAAAATTAGCGTCTCATTCACTTGTACCTCTTAGGATATTTTTAACTCAGGTTCCCAAGTCAGAGTTCATACCTTAGTAGTTTGTTGTATTTATAGMTAGAAGACTGTTTACTCATTACCTTTATGGAAAGTATTTATCATGATTATTCATGCAGATTACCCCTGTAGTATAATTGGTCTCTTGAGTCCTTGATTCTTTTCYAGAAGACTATTTACTCATTACCTTTATGGCAAGTATTTATCATGATTATTCATGCAGATTACCCCTGTAGTATAATTGGTCTCTTGAGTCCTTGATGCTTTTCCTATGAACAACTGATAATTTTCATACACTCATACTAATTCCGTGAACTTGTAGATTTGAACTGCTCTATATTTGCAATCCTATAAAAAATCTTGATTATTATTTTATTTTATTTATTATTTTTTTATTTTTTTTATTTTTTTACTTACCGAAAGCGATGTAACTATAAGGAAAACATGAAAACAAACCAATATATACAATGAAAGTTCGAAAACATATTACTACATGCTAGGTTTAAGATATCACCCATTTACAGGGGCTCTTAGAATATCTCCACTTAGATTTTCTAATGAAAAATCATTTTCCCCTTTTGAGGGCGAGATTCTATAAGGGCCGAACCAGATCAAATCAAACTTGCCGTGTTTTCCAGCGTCTTCTCTTATGTCTTCCCATTTTAGTACCAGATCTCCAGGGAGGAAATCTCTATCCTTAGCCTTGTGATCAAAAAAATCCTTCATCTTATCCTGATATCTTTGCAACCTTTCGTTTACTTCGGCTCTATTTTGCTGAACTTCGACCAATTGGTTTTCTCTTTTGGTAATGTCATTAGGTTCTTCGTTTGAATCTTGCAAAATTTTCATTACTGGCAGAGAAAGATTGATTGGTAAGATAACATCAGTGCCATATACCATCTGGAAAGGGGATATTCCGATTGCCATTTTGGTACTTATCCTGTTGGCCCATAGAGCGTATTTCAAATGGATATGCCACGTCTTCTTGTTTTCAGTCAATATTTTTTTAATCACAGTTGTGAGACTTTTGTTAGATGACTCATCTAAACCATTGCCCTGTGGATAACAAGTTGTGGAGTGTCCTAATATGATGCTGAATTTTTGGCAAAAGATTATCATATCCATCAATTTGAACACTTGTGCATTATCGGTGACTATTTTTTGGGGACATCCTAATTTGGATAAAATGTTTTCTTCCAGAAAGTTGATTACAACTGTGTCAGTTGTGTTTCTCATGGGAATAGCTTCCACCCACTTAGTAAAATAGTCTGTTGTGGTAAGAATCCACATGTGTTGAGCACTGGAATGTGGGTGAATCTCTCCAATGAAATCAGGAGCCCACTGGTGAAAAGGGGCTTCGGTTTTAACTAGAATTAGAGGCAAAGTTGGGACTTTCTGTTTACCTATAAATAACTGATAGGGAATACAAGTTCAGACTTTAGTATTTACATCTATGAAAAGTTTGGGCCAGTAATATCCATCTCTTAAGATTTTGTAAGTTGTGGATCGCCAAGCATGGTGTCCTCCACACACTCCCTCATGGAACTCATCTATAACCTTTTCAGTTTCAGTCTCGACTAAACAACTCAGTAAGAAACCCAAGGGGTCCTTCTGAAATAATTTTCTTTCTATAATACAATATTTTATAGCACGAGGCTTCATTGTCCCGGCTTTAGATGGTGTTAATTCACTGGGACATTGAAGATTCAATAGATAAGAAACAATATCAGGATACCAGACTGAAGAGGAAAACCTGTCTTCAATCTCAACCATAGGTGTAGAGAAATCGAGTTCATTTATCTTTAGAGAATTCTTGTCTTATTGTAGCTGATTTATTCCAAGTGCCTGTAAGTTGGATTCGACAAACAATTTAGTGAGACCTTGGCCTTTAATGAGTTTTGTTTTTATGACTTCAAGATCGAACTCCTGAATCTTAGCTAGCCATCTTCCTCTTCTCCCATCACTATCTGGCTGAACTAGTATGTCTTTAACATAGCTTGTAGGGACATAGGCTATGATCTTCAAATGTAATACGTACGTTCTAAAGGCCTTGAGAGCCTTTACCATTGCGTAATCTTGTTTTTATAGTATATTGTATTTCATCTCAACGTCTCTCATACTTTTACTGAAAAAAGAAATGGGTTGTTCAAAGCCTTCTTCGTTTTTCTGTAACAATACAGTTGCAATAGTGTGTTCGGAAGTGAAGGAAAAAATCAGAAATTCTTTTGTGTAATCAGGACTTGCTAAGACTGGCGCTTCGCTAATAAATTTTTTGATTCGTTGAAAAGATGCTTTGGCTTCACTTGTCCACTTCATATCACTATTCTTTTTCAACATATCTATGATTAGCTTCACAATTTCAGAGAAGTTAGGGATAAATCTTCTAAAAAAAATTATTTTTCCTAGGAAGGATTGGATTTCTTTTACATTTCTAGGGATATTTATAGTATCTATTGCCTCAATTATTTTAGGATCAATTTTGATTCCACCTTTTGACACTACATGACCCAATAGCTTACCTTATGACATAGCGAAATGAGATTTTTTGGGATTGAGGGACAAACCAAATTTACAACATTTCTCGAAAGTTTGCTTCAAGTGTACTAGATGTTCCGCATTAGATTTTGAAAAAACAGTTAGATCATCGAGACAAATAACAATGAATTTATCTTTCTCACCCATGAAGGTGATGTCCATGGCTCGCTGGAAGGTTTCCCCTACATTCATCAAGACGAAAGGCATTTTATCGTACATGAAAGTACCCCAAGGTGTAGTGAAAGCCATTTTTTCCTTATCATCATGGTGTACTGTGATCTGGTTATAACCTGAAAAACCATCAATCATCAACATTCTGTTAGCTTCGACTAATCTCTCTAAAACGTGGTCCATATTAGGCAATGGATAATTGTCTTTGAGTGATGATCAGTTCAAGTTTCTAAAATCAACACACAGTCTGATTTCGCCATTTTTCTTTCTTACTAGGACTAAATTAGCCACCCACTTGGAATATCTTAGTGGGATGATGATTTTGGCATTCAAGAGTTTTTTGACTTCTTTTTCTATTACTAGTAGCAGGATAGGGTTTATCTATCTGAGCTACTGTTTAAAAGGATTGACACCTATTTTCAAAGGAATTTTATGTTCAATTATAGAAGTATCATAAGTTCTCAATTATTCGTAAGACCAAGCGAAAATGTCTTTATATTTTTAAGCAAATCAACGTATTTACTTTTGGTTTTGGGGGACAGGTATTTGGATAGTTTCACCAACCGATGGTTTTCTTCTGTACCTATGTCACAGTCCTCAACCTCTTCAGGTTGAGGTTGTAAAGTTGATCTTAAAGGGATATCATATTGATTAAATAACCTTTCCAAGGGAATCAGGCCCTTGGGAATCTAGTTATTTTTTAGAACAAGCATTTGATGATTGGCGATTTTATCGTGGAATTCCTGGGGGTCTTTCCCTTCCAGCATTATCCAAACAGGATCATTTTGGTTTTCTTGGTCGGCATGAGTTTCGGCAAACTCGTCTATTGATTCTAAAAATTTACGTAGTTGTTCATCATCCTCAAAAACTTGCCAGTGCTGTATGTTATTGGGTATGGAGGGTCAGTGTCTCATTTGTATATGGTATTTTAGTTTGAAAGTGGTGGGAGGTGTGAAGGTTGAGGCTACTTTGGCCAACGCATCGACCTGTTGGTTTTCAGTTCTTGGAATGTAGTGGACTTTGATAGAAGAGAAGAAATTTTTGATCAGATCCCAGAAGCAATTATTGTAAGACCTCAACCTAGGATGTTTGGCCTGGTACTATCATTTTACCTATTTTACGATTAGCTCAGAATCACCAAATATTTTGAGGTTTTTTATTTTCATTCTCCCAGCGGCTTCCAACCCTAATACTAAGGCTTCATACTCACATACATTATTAGTGTGGTCCACATTCCACTGGAGCCTATAGGAAAAATGGGTTAGGAATTGATTATCAGGGGCCACAGGGAGCGCCCTTGCTCCGGCTCCAAGGTAATATGAGGCACCTTAAAAAAACATCTTCCACACACCAGTGCTATATACATTTTATTTTTTTTCTATTTTAGTATTTTCTTTTGTACTACTTTAATCTATACCTAAAACAATATCGTCATCAATGGATAAAATACAATTGCCTAGATCCTGATCAATAATATATATAGGGTGGTTATTCGAGTTGCGCGGATCACTTACTGTGAATGCCAACCTGGTCTCTCTGTATAGGCATGTGAACTATCCTCCAAAAACTGGGATCTTATCATATGTCATGTCAAGCTAGAGGGATCCCCCTTCACACCCCAGGATCTATATAACAACATACCATATTTCAAAGGGATATCAGTGACCACTACGTCCATGAGAATTCTTTTCGCAAGTATTTGAGCCATATTTACCACCAAGTCTTTAATCATGCATATACATTTAACTTTTCTAGAGTTGAAAGAATATAAATCGCCATAAGGCCTAGTAATTTCAAGACCCAATTTATCCATAATGGATTTAGGCATTACATTGTAGGATGCTCCAGAATCAAGCATACAGTTATGGAGTAGTTGGTCAAACAAGGTTAACGCGATATAGAAGGGAACAATAGTGTCTTTGGCACCTTCGAAATAAGGGCCAAAAACTATGTTTGGCTTGTTTTATTCTAAGTTAATGACGTCGGCTTGGCTTTCATCTTCCGAAAAACTAATCAACTTGTAAATTTGTTTTATTTATGCTGGGTTTTTTTCTAGCTCTACAAGAGGTATGGGGATCTTGATTTTATTGATTTCATTTTCCAGATTGAAATTTCCCGCAATCTTGTCATTCTCAATGGTTTGGGCTTCAACTCCCTACTTATCAACCTTCTTTTGTGGTGAAGGTTTTGTTTCAGTTGCAGGATCCTTCACTTTCTATGTTTTGACTATGAGTGTTTCAGCTGCCTTAGTCTTGATAGGTTGTATGTATGTTATGTTAGCTCTTTCAGTCTTATTTTCAGCATTTTTTGAAACCGTCTCATCTGTCTCTCCCCTCGGCAAGATCTTTTTCGTTTGGGCGATTGCGAGAATCTTGTTTCTGGGCCTTAAATTGTACTTCTAGTGAAGCTTAGCCATTATACCATCTGCAATACCTTGGTATGTCAAAACTTCAAAAGTACTGTTGTCTAGGTCATTTTCCAATCTATTTTCTTTATTTAAATTTTTTTCATAATCTTGTCTCAATAAATAGGGTTGTGGCTCATCATCACCTAGATTGTTTATATATTCTTCTAATTCCTCGAAATCTTCTAAATATTCCTCTCGAATGAAGTTTTCTCTCTTGAAAGGGGTTTGGATTTTTTGATCCTCATTCTTAATTGGTTTTTGTGGGACTTGAGGATTGAGATTCCTTCTAAAATCCTTTATGGGAAAATAGTTATTTTTTGTTTGATCTAATTCCATTTTCAATATCTTATTAGACAGTTCTTTAATTATTCTAGCCATGTTGTCCATTTTATCCCCTAAAGATGTTCCTTATTCGGAAGATCCTCCTTGTTCTCTATACCTCCTGGTTTCTTTGTTTCCAATGTCCATTTTGGCTTTTAGGTTTCCTAAAGCCATCATGTTTGATTCAATTTCTAGGGCGTTGTCTTGCATCTTGGTGAGGTCTACTGACCTCCTCTATATCAATAGTAGGGAAAAATTAGGGTCGAAAGATCTAGCGAAAGTTACTTTCGATACAGGCTGAGAAGGTTTGACCTCGATGGGAATTTTATTATACAATTTATTAAACCTTTGGGTGAAATCGAGAATTGATTCAGAATTTTTCTTTATAAGAGCCCCAAATTCGGTCAGATAATAGAGGTGATCTTTCCTTTCTCCCCATTTTCTGATGAAAGCACTTTCGAGTTCATCATATGACCTTAAAGACCTTGTTTCTAAGCCTCAGAACTAGGTTCTAACCTACCCTTTCAAAGTTTGTACTAAGAGTCTGGAGTAGAAGTCTTCATGCTCGAGTCCTATAATATCAGTAAATTGGTCAAAGAAATTAATGTGTTCTTTTGCGGTTAAATCGCCTTCCCCTGTGAATTTTGGGAGATTTTTCATGTAATTTTCAGGAAGGTCATGTAAGGGAACTGGGAGGACAAGAGGGGAATATATGACAGCCACCTTAGAAAAAATTACAAGGAGTGGTACTTGGCCGCAAGCAACACCACCTCCAGCCCTCGCACCTCCGTGCGCAGCCATTGATAGTTTTTAAACTGAAACTTGGGGTGTATGAGGAAAAAGGTCACGGAAGCTTGGTAGATTTTGAGTTGTACTTGAATGTGATAGAAGGGTTGTAGGGAACTAATCATCAAGGCACAAGAAACTATAGGAAGAAGCCCCAAGATGAAAAGAACTTTCTCTTCCAGACTCGTAAGACGAACATATCAGAGAATTGACGGGGGTTAAATCAGAATACACATGGCATTCATCAGAGTGTTTGGTAGTAGGAGTGTGCACTTAGGGAAAAGAGAATGTATCGATCAAAATGGGGAGGGAGAGGGATCTCTTAAGTATTCCTTTGAAATTCAACCGTGAATAATTTGGTTGACAGATGACATGTGTCGGTGAAACGATTTGTCTAAGAGATCTTCTTGATTTTAAAATCTTTTCTGGATCAGAAACTGGTGAAGTCTGCTTGTCGTCTGGGTTCTTTCTGGTGTTCTTTCATCTAGAATCCAGGTTAAAAAAATGTGGAGTCGCCAAGTGAAATATAAAATTATCCTTAGAAGTTTTTTCGATCTTTGTTCACTATCAAAGAAAGAAAGTGTCAATGTCAATTTTCCTAGGGAAAAGATTCGTTTCTTCGTCCCCGACAATGATTCCAAAAAGATGTTGTTCCTGAGTTTATACTTTAAGGATTTAAAGTATACCATCAAGGCATCCGAAAAGGTAGAGATAATTAAAGGGTAAAAAGACTAGTTTAATGGAGAGCGAGATCACAGTTGGTTCCTTAACTGCCTCTGTCTATCTTCCCATTGTTCTTGGATGCTAATGTCCCTTTCAATTG
>ML804751.1:9315-31090 GCA_009831015.1 Picea engelmannii
CGGTTAATAAAAAACAGGGTATGATTCACGTTTGTACAGACTTCCATGATTTGAACAAGGCCTGTCCAAAAGATAATTTTCCCACACCATTCATTGACAAGATAGTCGATGAATGCATAGGTTGTGAGGCATTTTCTTTCATGGATGGTTTTTCGGGATATAATCAGATACAAATCAAACCCGAAGCCCAACACAAAACAACATTCATTTGTCCATGGGGACATTCGTGTATCGTAAGATGCCATTTGGTCTGAAAAATGCTGGCGCTACATTTCAACAATCCATGTCTTTTTCTTTCCATGATATCAAACATATCATCGAGGCCTACTTAAGTGATTTAGCATCATGCTCTCGTAAGAGAGTTGATCATCCCACACACCTCCGACTTATCTTTGAGCGATGTCGCTACTTCCATATTCGCTTCAATCCCAACAAATGCAGTTTCTGCGTGACGTCGGGTCGTTTGTTATGTTTCATAATTTCAACAAAAGGGATCATGGTTAATCCTCTCAAGGTTGAGGCAATAGTTCAGTTTCCTCCCCCACGTACAATCCTTCAACTTCAGATTCTACAGGGAAAAGTGAAATTTTTGCAGCGTTTCATCACAAACTATGCCGAGATCACAAAGGGATTTATGCGCTTACTGAAGAAAAGCGTTCCTTTTCATTGGGAAGATGCCGCTCAACGCTCCTTTGAAGCATTGAAACATGCCCTCATAACTGCCCCTCTGCTTCAGTCACCCAATGATAACAAAGATTTATTATTATACTTGGTTGCAACAGAGTCAACCATCGACATGGTCTTAGCTCAGGAGGATGATTTTCTCTCTGAATATGTGATCTATTACTTGAGATGAGGCCTAATTGGACCAGAACTCAATTATTATCATATCGAAAAACTTGTGTTGGCAGCATTCCATGATGTCCAAAGGTTTCGTCATTATGTTTTGTTTCACAAGACCACTATCATTGTCATTGTGAAACGTTTAAATACGTGTTGACATGACGGGTGATCGGTGGAAATATCAGTAGATGGATAGTCGTCCTCCAAGAATTTGACTTAGATTTAGTTTCGACGAAATCCAAAAAGTCACTGGTCTTTGCAGAACTTATCCCTGAACTTCCAGTCGAGTCAAGTGATGTTATGCCTAAAGAATCGCCAATTCAAGGAGATATGTTTTTGATAGCATCTTTGGACCCTTGGTATGGAGATATACTTGTCTATCTCCATACTTTGAAGTGCCCAGCCTCTACTTCTCATGATCAATGTCATCGTATATGTCACTAGGTCAAGAACTATCTCATCCTCGAGGACACTCTCTATCGTCAAGGTGTAGATTTCATCCTTCATTGGTGCCTCACTCATGAAGAAGTGGAAATCGTGCTTAACGATTGCCATACTGGAGCATGTGGTGGTCATTTTTCTGTGTTGGAAACAACACAAAATATTTTACGAGCCAATTACTTCTGGCCAACACTAATCAAATATTGTATCACATCTGTCAACAAGTGCCACCCATGTCAGATCTTCTCTCGGAAGATGAGGTCGCATCCCGCTCCCATGTTTCATGTCATCACAATTGGTCCCTTCACCATGTGGGGGATTGATTACACTACATTCAACCCTCCTTCAGCAAGGGGGCACTATTATATCATTGTAGCTGTCGACTACTTCACAAAGTGGGTCGAAGCTATGCTAATGTTTAAAGATGATGGAGAGACTGCAACTCTCTTTTTGTTTAACCAGATTATAGAAAGGTTCGGTGTCCCGAGAGAGATTGTCACTGACCACGGTAGTCACTTTTAGAACCAAATTATGATCGAGTTAACATCAAATATTGGGTTGAGGGAAGAACATTCGTCACCCTACTACCCTCAAGCGAATGGCCAGGTGGAAGCCGTCAATAAATCTCTTAAGACCATCCTACAGCGAACGATCATTTCGGCCAAGTAAAATTGGCATTTGATATTGTACTCGGTATTATGGGCCTACCGAACGTCTGTTAATACTGCAACCGATTTCTCACCTTTTCAACTCATTTACGGGCTGGAATCCATCTTGCCCATAGAATTCTAGATCCCATCTTTAAAGTTGGCAGTACAGTTATTTCCAGACACTTCACCGCTTGAAGAACGTTTATTATATCTCGAGAAACTTAATGAACAACATTGTGATGCGACCTTAGCTAACGAAGCTCACAAACATAAATTCAAGTTTCAATATGATCGGTTTGTTTTTCCTCAAATTTTCTCGGAAGGCGACCTTGTCCTAGTCTATGACCAAGATAAGGACCCCCTGGGGGCAGGCAAGTTCAAACCCATGTGGTTCAGACCTTTCATCATAAAAGAGCTTATAAAAAAGGGAGCTTATCGTCTGGTATATTTTAAGGGACATGCTTTGGCAGAGCCTAGAAATGGGCTCTACCTCAAGAAGTATTACTCATAGGTAGGTCACCTTGGGTAACTTTTTGTAACATATGTATAGTCTTTGTACTATTACTTTTTGGTTTCTTTTGGTTTTATGGACGTGTCATTTTTGATGTTATCTTTTTTCACTATGGCAGATGTCAAGTGAATCGGAGGTGTTCGTTGGATACGCAGACGGTGCTAGCCGACACACTCAGAGGCTTTCCTCCACAGCTTGGGTAATTTTTACACCTCAGGGCCAATTATTATCTTCAGGAGGTATATGTTTAGGTGACACTACAAACAATGTCGCCAAATACAACGCAGTTATTGAGTTTCTTCGTGACACTTTGTTATTTGGTATCTCTCACCTCCAGTTCTATTTAGATGCTCAGTTGGTTGTGTCTCAGTTAAATAGAGTCTACCGTGTTCATGATCCTACTTTACACCAACGATTCCTTAGGGTATATCTCTTACAATGAAGCTTTGATTATATTACATATTTTCATGTTCCTAGGATATTAAATTAAGTCACAGATAATCTAGCTAATCAAATTTTAGATTGGCATCTCACACACATATAAGAAAGACATACACATGCACATGTAAATACATTTTTAAAAGAAAATATAACCCATAAGACATAAAAAGACATAAAAATCCATATATAATATGAAAATCATCAGAGTACATAGGTGGGCGCAAGCGCCTCAAAAATACGACTAGAAACAAGTCATGGGTCTTATGCCCTCAAAAAATATACAAGTAGTGCTCTAGGCACGTGAAAAGTATACCCTAACTAAGGACGGGGCATGTGGGCCCTGTTGTAATAATCAACGGTGTTTTCCAAACGCCGAAAAATCCAGACCCGTGTCCGTGGCGCCCCCACTACGTGAGGCTGCATAGATGGTGGTAGATCCTCAATCTCTGCCATGGGGACTGTGCGAGTGAGAGAGGTAAAATTTCTCTCTACTCGTCTCAAAACCCTCTTAGCCTCACCGGCTGAAACCTCTCCTGTTGTTGCTGGTCCCCCTATGGTGGTGGGTGCGGCCCCTGACCGAGGACGTCACATGTTCCTCGCATAATCCACTGATCGCACTGGCCCCACATCTGCAGATAATAGACACATATCTGTTAAATGCTCAGGTATAAAAAAAATGATATATATAAAAAAAGACATAAAAATTACATATGTTTAACAAACAAAAAACAAAAAACAAACAATGAAAACTTACCCATCTCTCCTCGTTCCTCGTCGGGAGGTACTGGTATCTCAGGATCTCTTGAGAAGTCAATCCCAGCATAGGGGTAATCCTCGATGACCGGGATCTGTCATGACAACCAAGCAAAAAAGTTGTCATCAAAGACCTCAATGGTCCTTCCCCCCCCTTGTTGCGGTAGTAGCACCGCCCATCTGCATATCGCAGGAAGAGAATCTTGGTGCCATCATACCACCTCTCGAGGGCTGAAACTAGGCACTCTTTCAAAGAATAAAGAGAAAAGAATCGTTCCAAACCTGAAGTTCCTATGATTCTGCAACCAAAAATCTATTAGCTACCACTTCATACAATCCAACAATGTGGTTCTCCAATCGAAAATTTGTTCATTTAAGCACTGAACTGCACAATTCATTTGTGCACGAGAAGCCTGATGTAAAGCCGTAGACCCAGTAATTCGCCCGATGAGAAACACTATCAGTTGAAGTGATAATTCTGAGATCTTTCTTATCGGTACTTGTGAGCTCATTCTGTCTGTACCTGCCTCACAATAGAGTCCAATCAACTCCGATATGTTGTGAGGCCCGGAAGGAAAAATACAAAAATTGACTGGCTCCCCCCTCTTGGAGAGGCTAGTCAAAAAGTATATGTCCTCTGTGGTTGGAACTAGTGACTTCCCCTCTAGCATAAAGGCCTCTGCATCGGGATGCCAATAATCCACCAAGGCGTTCAGTAGCCTAGGTTGTGATCGCATGAAAGGACATAGAAATTTTTTTAACAACCCACATTGCATTAATGTAGCAACAACAGTCGGGTCCTCCCCAACTAACGCACTAATATCCTCATGCTCTCTTTCCCTCTAGTGAACATACATCCTTCAAAAACCTAGTTCAAGAGGGTTAGCTCTTTCTTTCTTAATTTTTTACATTAAATAAAGGGTCCACATGGGCTGTAATGCTGACAGTAGCGTGTACACGCGGGCAATTTTTCCTCTGCCTGTGTGTACACTCGGGTTGTCATAAGACAACACACGTGGACCTAGGGCCCACCTTTTAAAAGGTTGACACCCCCCCAAAACATGAATTTAAATGCATAAAGAACTAATTAAATTACAAGAGGAGGTAGTAATTTCTTACTTGATCCAATCGGAAGCTTGTTCCGTCCACTAAATCTCTCGGAATCGACTTTCTAAATGAAGGGGTGTTTTTGGCTTGACAATCAATTTCTCAGTTAACAATGGTGATAATGAGCTGCCAGCTTCTATTTATAGACTTTTTGGCCTCTTTTTGTCATTTTTTTTTTACCCTTTTGTCATTTTTTTGTAAATTAAAAATCATTTAGCATGGTTCAGGAGTTTTCTTTGGATTGTCACGAGAAGTGTTACTTTGGGCATTTGGAAAATTTTTGGAGATTTGGGTCGTTTTGAAGGTCCTTTGGTAAAAAGTCAATTTTTCAACTCGTTGCATTTAAGTTAGGATTCCACCTCTACTTCCTGCATCTTGTTGTCTTTTCCTCTTTGCCATAGGATCGATCCCACTGAGTTGCGACATGAAACCATCATTGATTCTTTAGAAGTGTCATAATTTAGTGGTATATCCCACCCTAACATGGATTCCCTAGGTAGATCCTAGTTTCATTTTGGTGTCCATGCTGTCACTAACAACTATCGGCTCGAGAGTCCTTACTAAATTTTCCTGATTACGAGTTTGAACCTCATTCACATAATTTCGTATCACTCTTGACCTCACCCTAGGGAATCCCAAAACTTAACGAGCTTCTTTTAAGCTCTTTTCAGACCCTCTAAATGTGAGAATATTGTCGAGCGATCTTGTTTCCCTTCATGCTCGTCAAATTGAAATTTGAAGGCACGTCTATTCAACGGTAGTTTACCCCTTTTTCGGTCTGGATGGTCAATTGTACGAACAAAGGTATACTCTAGAAACCTCGGTTATCTAGAAGAGTATTCTCAGGTATAATTTTAACCCTTTTTCGGGCCTGAGGGACTAAATTTACGAAAAAGGAAACCTCACAGAGTCCATAGTTAAGCTCTTTTCAAACTCCCTAAAATTGAAAAGATCATTGAGTGACCTTATTCTTTCACACTTGTTAAAATGGTCCAGAAGAACATTCCTCATGGAGTCCATAGTTAAGCATTTTTCAGACTCCTTAAAAATGAAAAAAATTCCGAGTGATCTTGTCTTTATCACACTCGTTAAAATGGTTTTGAATAGACATCTTGTCGGTTATAGTTTACCCCTTTTTTGAACCGACTAGACTACCTTCGAAAAAACTACCCCATCAAAGTCTCCTTTTACATTTTTTCAAACTCTCTAAATATGAAAAACCGCCGAGCTTACCTTCTCTGGGCTCGTTAAAATTACATCGAAGGACATTACCATTGTGTGTCTTATTAATTGCATTTGCATACGTGTGTCTTTGGCCTAATTCCGACTCCATGTTGCTCTCAACTAAACCATCTGAAGCATGCCTTATACACAGGCCCTGTATAACTTTGCCTCTATGTCTTGACACCTTTGGCCCCGGGAGGGATTTTTTATGAATGTCCTTGCTCTGAACATCATTCTTGTCCTTGCGCCTATAACTAGTATGTTTGCGACACTCGTTCCTCCTATATATATATATATATATATATACCCCAAAAAGAGGAAGGGAAAAGTATTTTCTTTTTATTGGCAACACAATGAGTCTCCCTTGGACAAAGCACATCCTTCTATTTGTTTTTCAATCTCTGAGATTTAATATGACCTTAGGAAGCTGTTCTCACTACATAGAGCTTTGTCCTCCTCCATTTTGTTATTCTTCCAAACATATGGAGAGTTTGTGCTGCCTCCTGCATCATGAACTTATGTCAATGCCATGCTGCCTGAGTCTCATCATTTGTCATGCTATTGTCCAAGGGAAGTTTTTACCAAGCCTGATTCGGCCCCTCTGCAGTTTGTCTCTTTCCCTCATGCTTGACCATCCCTAAAGTCCAATCAAGTCTTTGTTCGAAATCAATGAAGCCTTCGGTTTGATCATCAAGATTCTCTAGTCCATGACCAATGAGTTGTCGAAGACCTCTGGGTAGTGAAGTCGTACACTCATATTACACTCCTACCTGAGTTTTGAATATTTTGAAGTTGTTTCTTGATCTCTGAAGACCTCATCTCCGGCCATTAGGCCTTATCAACTTCTAGAAGATGGATACTATACATGTATATATTTTTTTATTTTGAGATGTAGATCCATTGTGTATTGCTCATGGATACACTTTATATAGTTATATGACATGGATCTATAGTGTCTTTGATTGGTATCCATGATTTTATTTCATCTCGAGCATGGGTATGCCTGCCTCAATGAGATAATTATTATTTTGCAGATGGCACCTCCCGATAATCTGGTCCCTCGGCTCACTGGTTTGGTACGTTGATAAAGATTGATAATGTATTTCGGCCATCAGATGCTCTACTGACCTCACACATTAGGGGGCATCTATTATACCCCTAATTTGCACCAGACATGCTTACCTAACATCAGGCCATCTCATATTCCTTCTTTTCCAAGCCAGTACTGAACACCTCTTCTCAAAAACACCCTTTTTAAAGGCGCACGCGCCTTGCTCCAATACAACTAGTGTGTACACTCTAGATGACTCACTATAGCCTGCGTGTACCTACAAAAGCACAAAAAAAAGAAAGTTGTTGACGGAACACACAGCTTTGGGTCAGTTAACTAAACCTTTCGGTAATGCATGGCCGGTCATTCGACCAAATACCTAGCTCCTTCTAGCCTATAAAATAAGGGGTAAGGGTCCCATTTGAAAGGAGGGAAATCGTAGTAAATAAACTATACCCAATTGAGCACTCCCCTTGTCCCAACATTTATCCTTCCTTGTGCAAAGAGAAATATAGAGCAAAGCAGTTGGAGGACAGTTGAAGAGGAGCCCAGGACCAGTTTTGAGGAGCAGTGACGACCACATATTGTAAGTTTACTCTTGTGAAGATTAATACAAAAAGGAATACTTTTCCCGTCCTGCCATATCATGTTCTCAGGTTGAACATTTATTTTATGATATTGTCACAACTAACCCAGCAATTAGTATATGGAATACATGTTCCCAACTTTTTGTTTGTTCATGTGTGAATGTAGGTCAGGTTTTGGAGGAGGCTTGCAATCAAAGAGAGAGTGAAAGAAAAGGGATCAACATCAAATGAAGGACTTAAGGTAGGGTTACCGAATCTCATTTACACCTTTGTATTGCATGAATATGGGGTTTTGTGTTGGGAGAATAGGAAAGAGTAGAAGCCTTTGAAATGGTCATTTTATGCATGCATGATTAGAGTCCTTAAATGTTGAGTTCATAGGAGGGATTCCAACCCACAACAATTTGTGAACTCCGGAACTGCATGGCCCCTCTCTTGTCGCAGTGTGGTCCATCTCATGTACTGGTCCTCATAGTTGCCAATAGGATAATATTGTTCCTTTACTGCATCCACAAAAAAATCCCAAGTGGGCTCGACCCCATATATTCCAGACTCCTCTGTGAAACTTTGATCCTAGTAAGTTTCCCACTAATGTTTGACATGAGGGAGAGATTTAAGGAGTGTGAAGGTGATCTTTTCTTTGTCAGAAAAATTGTGAACAGAGAAATAACCTTGTAGCAGAGTTAACCATTTTTCTAGGGATTATGTATTTATTTGTCCTTCAAATACAGGAATATCAAAATTGACTTGTAACTTGAAAGGCGAGGTGCTTCCAAAGTGGTCGCTTGATGAATATGCGCCTATTTCTATCGACAGGCATTGAAGGATGTAGGAAAAATTATCCATCATTTCATCCCTCTGTCGCATGAGAGCTTGCTCAAGCAACAGACTGATAGGATCGTCTGCTCCGTCGTTTTTATTTTCTTCCACCATTGAGGGTTTCTTAGGTGTGCGAGAGAAATTTTATTCAAGAAAGACAAGTTCGAGACCCAACTTTTTATACTCGTACCCCGTCGGGGACATGCACTGAAAAAACGATCAAGAATAGCCTGCTCTTATACCATTGATACAGATTATTTTCGGCATGAAATGAGATCGGAGATATAATAAATAAATGCACATAGATATCGCAGATATTCAATAATATAACAGAAATATATCAGATATGTAGGCATAAACATAGATTCACAGTAATACACGATTTCTATTAATGAAATAAATGTACAGAGACTGTAAAATACAGAGTGAAAGACTCGATAGAATGGTGGCAGCTTATCTCTGAGAAGAGATGTGACGGCTAATCACATTCACAAGAAGATGATTACAATGAGGCTCTCAAGGCGTTTTTACAATAAACTAGAATGCTAAAAATCCTAGACATCCAAAAACCTAACCCTAGGAGATGAAGCGCCAAAATTCATGTGGGCACCGTTTGGGTAAGTTAGTACATCAACTTCCCGGGGTCGTAACTTTTGCATACAATCTCTATTTTAGGCGTATGATAGCTCGTTGGAAAGGTATAATCAAGGAGATTCATTTTGGGGGATCAATAATTCCTTTGGTTATCATTGAAAACCTCAATCTCAAAAAACCTTCATTTGGGCCCTCAAAATGGCCCCAAAAGTTAAAAACTGCTAAAAATAGTAAATTGTCAAATTTGCCAGAAAACTGTTTTGAGAGAGTTGGAAAAGGTGGGTGGCCACTGATATCCACCTGTATCAATCCTCCTTCCTTAGGAATCAATTGTCCCCATTGCATTGAGTTCCCAGGGGAGAGGGAAAAGCATTTGCTGAATCTGGATATTGGTCCATTGCTTGCCTTGCTGGAGACACCACGCTGCTCAATTTGTGGAAGTTTGTCACGAACCTGTTGAGGCTAAGGCTATTCAACAAGTCGGGCTACATGAGAGGTTGGTGTGCAGAATGAATATTTTCACTTTGTTGTAACCTTGTCGACCTGTTTCTGTTGGATAGAAGGTGCTTGGGGCGAAGCTGTAGTGGTTGTAGTGTCCTTATGTTCCCCTTTTCAACTGATTATGAAGAAGTTGAATTTTTCAGTATGAGATACTACCTTGTGGCACTTTTTAGGTGGAACAGTAGTCAAAACTACCTCTGGTATCCTTTAGAGATGACCCCCCAGAGAAATAATGACACTGCAAGGTTGATACTCATAAACATGATGGCGCTTCCACATATATGATTGGACCAAGAGAACATCACAGACATATAGTAGGGCAACATCACATAATACCAAATCCTTGAAGGGCTAGATGCTGTATGAAAATCGACATTGTTGGATGACACGAAAATATTGACCTTGGTGAAGCCACCCAATGTTGTATGGTTATGGGTGTGGTGTTGTCGATAGTCCCAATTGTTTGATGACCTCTGCTGAGATGAGGTTCTTCTTGCTTCCGCTATCAAAATTAAAATGCAGTGGAGTCCCCTTCACCCACATCTATGAATGAAAAAGGCACTCCCCCTCTTCAGGATCTGTTAGTTCTCCTGGTTGAATTGTTGTGGTCGCGACAATAGCAGTGGGGTATTTGTCAATGATGTTTCCTTTACCAGTATTTTCAGAATCAGTTTCCGAATCAGGGTTCGGCTCCTTGTCTTTGATCTTGACCACCAATGACTGTTTTGAGAAACATTGATCAGTATTGTGTCAGGGGGTTTTGGGAAAATCGCACCATTTTATGGTGTCCTTCTTTGTCTTCCCGTGACCCTTCTTTTCATGTGGCTTGGACTGGTTTTCGAAAGACTGTTTTCTAGGGCCGTCTTTTTCATACTTTTGTTGTTGTGGATTTGTAGACCCGAACTCCCATTTATTCTGGTGCTTAAATTTATGCTTGATTTTAACATCATATCGATAAGCAACACCGAGTGATGAGATGTCCATAAAATCCATTTTAGTTTGGATGTATCTATGTGGAGCCCCACGGTATTTCAGAACCAAATGTCATTTAGAGTCTTTGTTACCCATCTTGGTGCGCAAGGTATGGAAGGTATTGGTGAAATCCGTAACTATTTGGCTCCTCTCTTGCCACAGCGTCGTCCATCTCATGTATTGGTCCTCATAGTTTCCAATAGGATAATATTGTTCCTTTACCGCATCCACAAAAAAATCCCAAGTGGGCTCAGCCCCATATATTCCAAACTCCTCTGTGGAACTTTGCTCTGAGTAAGTTTCCCACCAATGTTTGACATGAGGGAGAGATTTAAGGAGTGTTAAGGTGATCTTTTCTTTGTCAGAAAAATTGTGAACAGAGAAATAACCTTCTAGCAGAGTTAACCATTTTTCTAGGGCTTCTGCATCTACCTGTCCTTCAAATACAAGAATATAAAATTTAACTTGTACCTTGAAAGGCGAGGAGCTTCCAAAGTGGTTGCTTGATGAAGATGAACCTATTGCTATCGGCAAGCATTGAAGGATGTGGGAACAATTATCCATCATTTCATCCCTCTGTCGTGCGAGATCTTTCTCAAGCAACAGACTGATAGGATCATTTGCTCTGTCGTATTTCTTTTCTTCCGCCATTGAGGGTTTCTTGGGTGTGTGAGAGTGATTGTATTCAAGAGAGACAATATCAAGACCCAACTTTCTATACTCGGACCTCGTCGAGGACATGCATTGATAAAACGATCAAGAACAACCTGCTCTAATACCACTGATCTGAATTATTTTCGGCAGGAAATGAGATCGGAGATACAATAAAGAAATGCGTAGGGATATCGCAGATATTCAATAATATAACATAAATATATCAGAGATGCAACCATAAACACAAATATATAGTAATACATGATTTCTATTAATGAAATAAATGTATAGAGTCAGTAAAATATAGAGTGAAAGACTCGATAGAATGGTGGCATCTTATCTCTGAGAAGAGATGTGACAGTTACTCGCATTCGCAAGAATATGATTACAATGAGGCTCTGAAGGCCTTTTTACAATAAATAGGAATTTCAAAAACCCTAGACATATAAAAACCTAACCCTAGGAGATGAAGCGCCAAAATTCATGTGGGCTCCATTTGGGTAAGTTAGTACATCAACTTCTCGGGGTCGTAACTTTTGCATACGATCTCCGTTTAGGCGTATGGTAGGTTGTTGGAAAGGTATCATCGAGGAGATTCATTTTGGGGGCTCAATCATGCCTTTGGCTATTATTGAGAACCTCGATCACAAAAAATATTCATTTGGGCCCTCAAAATGGCCCCAGAAGTTAAAAACTACTAAAAATAGTAAATTGCCAAATTTGCCAGAAAACTGTTTTGAGCTAGTAAGAAAAGGTGGGTGGAAATTTATATCCACTTGGATCAATCCTCCCTCCTTAGGAAGCAATGGTATCCATTGCATTGAGTTCCCGGGGGAGAGGGAAAATCGTTTTCTGAATCTGCATCTTGGTGAGTTGCTTGCCTTGCTAGAGACTTCGAGCTGCTCAGTTTGTTGAAGTCTATCATGAACCTGTTGAGGCTGAGGTTGTTCAACAATTCAGGCTACATGAGAGGTCAGTGTGCAGAAGGAATATTTGTGATTTGTTGCAACCTTGTCGACCTGCTTCTATTGGATAGAAGGTGCTTCGGGTGAAGCTGTAGTGGTTGCAGTGTCCTTATGTTCCCCTTTTGAACATATTGTGAAGAAGATGAATTTTGTAGTATGAGATATTACCTTGTGACAGATTTTAGGTGGAACAGTAGTTGGAACTACCTCTAGTATTCTTTAGAGATGACCCCCTAGAGAAACAATGACACTGCGGGGTCGAGACTCATAAAAAACATGGCACTTCCACATATATGGTTGGCCCAAGAGAATGTCACAGAAATCTAGTGGGGCGACATCACAGAATATTTCATCCTCTAAGGGATAGATGTCATATGACAATCCACTTTGTTGGCTGACATGAGGATCTTGACCTTGTTGAAGCCACCCGATGTTGTATGGTTGTGGGTGTGGTGTTGTAGACAGTCCCAACTGTTTGATGACCTTTGATTAGATGAGGTTATTCTTGCTTCCACTATAAACAATAAAATGTAGCGAGGTCCCCTTCACTCACATCTGTGAATGAAAAAGGCGATCCAACTCTTCAGGATCTGTTAGTTCTTCTGGTTGAATTGTTGCGGTCGCGACAACAGAAGTGGGGTATGTGTCAATGATCTTTCCTTTACCAGTATATTCAAAATCATATTCTGAATTAGGGTTCGACTCCTTGTCTTTGATCTCGGCCACCAATAAAAGTTTTGAGCGACATTCATCAGTGTTGTGCCATGGGATTCTGTGGAAATCACACCATTTTCCAGTGTCCTTCTTTATCTTCCCGTGACCCTTCTTTTCATGTGGCTTGTACTGGTTTTCGAGACATTTTTTTCTAGGGCCGTCTTTGTCCTACTTTGGTTGTTGTGGATTTTCAGACCCGAACTTTGATTTATTCTGGTGCTTAAATTTCTGCTTGATTTTAATAGCATATCAATAAGAAACACTGAGTGATGAGATGTCCAAAAAATCCATTTCAGTTGGGATGTATCTGTGTAGAGCCCCACGGTATTTCAGAACCAAATGTCATTCGGAGTCTTCGATACCCAGCTTGGAACGTGAGGTATGGAAGGTATTAGTGAAATCCAGAACTTCTTGGCCCCTCTCTTGCCACAGCGTGTTCCATCTCATGTACTGGTCCCCATAGTTTCCAATAGGATAATACTGTTCCTTTACTGCATCCACAAAAAAATCTCAAGTGGGCTCAGCCCCATATATTCCAGACTCCTCTGTGGAACTTTTCTCCCAGTAAGTTTCCCACCAATGTTTGATATGAGTGAGAGCTTTAAGGAGTGCAAAGGTTATCTTTTCTTTATCGGAAAAATTGTGAACAGAGAAATAACCTTCTAGCAGAGTTAACCATTTTTCTAGGGCTTCTACATCTATCTGTCCTTCAAATACAGGAATATCAAAATTAGCTTGTACCTTGAAAGGCGAGGTGCTTCCAAAGTGGTCGCTTGATGAACATGCGCCTGTTTCTATCGGCAGGCATTGAAGGATGTGGGAAAAATTCTCCATCATTTCATCCCTCGGTCACATGAGAGCTTTCTCAAGAAACAGACTGATAGGATCGTCTGCTCCGTCGTTTTTATTTTCTTCCGCCATTGAGGGTTTCTTGGGTGTGTGAGAGTGATTTTATTCAAGAGAGACAATCTTGAGACCCAAATTTCTATACTCATACTTCATCAGGGACATGCACTGAAAAAAACGATCAAGGACAACATGCTCTTATACCACTGATTCAGATTATTTTCGACACGAAATGAAATCGGAGATATAATAAAGAAATACATAGATATATCGCATATATTTAATAATATAACAGAAATATATCAGAGATGCAACCATAAACACAGATATACAGTAATACATGATTTCTATTAATGAAATAAATGTACAGAGACTGTAAAATACAGAGTGAAAGACTCGATAGAATGGTGACAGCTTATCTCTGAGAAGAGATGTGATGTTTACTTGCATTCGCAAGAAGATGATTACAATGAGGCTCTGAAGGCCTTTTTACAATAAACAGGAATTCAAAAAACCCTATACATCGAAAAACCTAACCCTAGGAGATGAAGCACCAAAATCCATATGGGCCCCGTTTGGGTAAGTTAGTACATCAAATTCCCAAGGTCGTAACTTTTGCATACGCTCTCTGTTTTCGGCGTATGATAGATCGTTGGAAACGTATCATCGAGGAGATTCATTTTGGGGCCCCAATAATGTCTTCAACTATAATTGAGAACCTAAATCTTGAAAAACCTTCATTTGGGCCCTCAAAATGGCCCAAGAAGTTAAAAACTGCTAAAAATATTAAATTGCCAAATTTGTCAGAAAACTATTTTGAGCCAGTCAGAAAAAGTGAGCGGCCATCAATATCCACCTGGATAAATCCTCCTCCTTAGGAAGCAATGGTATCTATTGCGTTGAGTTCCCAGGGGAGAGGGAAAAGTGTTTGTTGAATCTACATCTTGGTGAGCTGCTTGCCTTGCTGGAGACATCGTGCTGCTTAGTTTGTGGAAGTTTGTCACGAACTTGTTGAGGCTGAGGTTGTTCAACGGGTCAGGCTACATGAGAGGGAAGTGTGCAGAAGGAATCTTTTCTCTTTGCTGCAACCTTGTCGACCTGATTTGATTGGATAGAAGGTGCTTGGGGAGAAGGTGTAGTGGTTTCAGTGTCCTTTTGTTCCCCTTTTGAACATATTGTGAAGAAGTTGAATTTTGCAGTATGAGATACTACCTTGTGACACATTTTAGGTGGAACAATAGTTTGACCTACCTCTGGTATTCTGTAGAGATGACCCCCCAGAGAAACAATGACACTTTGGGGTTGAGACTCATAAACAACATGGCGGTTCCACATATATGATTGGCCCAAGAGAACATCACAGACATATAGTGGGGAAACATCACATAATACCTCATCCTTGAAGGGCTCGATGTCATATGACAATCGACATTGTTGTTTGACATGAAGATCTCTAACTTGGCGAAGCCACCCGATGTTGTATGGTTGTGGGTGTGGTGTTGTCGACAGCCCCAACTATTTGATGACCTCTGTTGAGATGAGGTTCTTCTGGCTTCCGCTATCAACAATAAAATGTAGTGGGGTCCCCTTCACCCACATCTGTGAATGAAAAAGGTTCTCCCCCTCTTCAGTATCTGTTAGTTCCTCTAGTTGAATTGTTGTGCTTGCGACAATAACAGTGGGGTCTACATCAATGATATGTCATTTACTAGTATTTTCAGAATCAGATTCTAAATCAGGGTTTGGCTCCTTGTCTTTGATCTTGGCCACCAATGATTGTTTTGAGCGACATTCATCAGTGTTGTGCCAGTGGGTTTTGTGGAAATCGCACCATTTTCAAGTGTCCTTCTTTGTCTTCCCGTGACCCTTCTTTTCATGTAGCTTGGACTGGTTTTTGGGAGACTGTTTGCTAGGGCCTTCTTTTTCATAATTTGGTTGTTGCGCATTTGTAGAACCGAACTCCCGTTTATTCTGGTGCTTAAATTTTTGCTCGATTTTAACATCATATCGATAAGTAGCATCGAGTGATGAGATGTCCAGAAAATCCATTTCAGTTTGGATGTATCTGTGTAGAGCCCCACGGTATTTCAGAACCAAATGTCATTCGGAGTCTTTGATACCCATATTAGTGTGCAAGGTATGGAAGGTATTGGTGAACTCCGGAACTTCTTGGCCCCTCTCTTGCCGCAACGTGGTCCATCTCATGTACTAGTCCTCATAGTTCCCAATAGGATAATATTGTTCCTTTACCACATCCACAAAACAATCCCAAGTGGGCTCGGCCCCATATATTCCAGACTCCTCTGTGGAACTTTTATCCCAGTAATTTTCCCACCAATGTTTGACATGAGGGAGAGCTTTAAGGCCTACGAAGGTGATTGTTTCTTTGTCAGAAAATTTGTGAATAGAGAAATAGCCTTCTAGCAAAGTTAACCACTTTTCTAGGGCTTCTACATCCACTTATCCTTCAAATACAGGAATATCAAAATTAACTTGTACCTTGAAAGGTAAGGTGCTTCCAAAGTGGATGCTTGATGAATATGTGCCTATTTCTATCGGCAGGTGTTGAAGGATGTGGAAAAAATTCTCCATCATTTCATCCCGCTGTCGCGTGAGAGCTTGCTCAAGCAACAGACTAATAGGATCATCTACTCCATCGTTTTTCTTTTCTTACGCTATTGAGGGTTTCTTGGGTGTGTGAGAGATATTTTCTTCAAGAGAGACAATCTTGAGACCCAACTTTGTATACTCAAACCTTTTCGGGTACATGCACTGAAAAACGATCAAGAACAACTTGCTCTGATACCACTGATCTAGATTATTTTTGGCACGAAATGAGATCGGAGATATAATAAATAAATAAATAGAGATATTTCAAATATTCAATAATATAATAGAAATATATCATGGATTCAACCATAAAAACAGATATACATTAATACACGATTTCTATTAATGAAATAAATGTATAGAGACTGTAAAATACAGATTAAAAGACTCGATAGAATGGTGGCAGCTTATCTCTAAGAAGAGATGTGACGGCTAATCACATTCACAAGAATATGATTACAATGAGACTCTGATGTCCTTTTTACAATAAACAAGAATTCCAAAAACCCTAGACATCCAAAAACCTAACCCTAGGAGATGAAGTGCCAAAAGTCATGTGGGCCCCATTTGGGTAAGTTAGTACATCAACTTCCCGAGGTCGTAACTTTTGCATATGATCTTCGTTTTAGGCGTATGATAGCTCATTGGAAAGGTATCATCGAGGATATTAATTTTGGGGGATAAAGGAAGCCTTTGGATATAATTAAGAACCTTGATCTCAAAAAACCTTCATTTGGGCCCTCAAAATGGCCCCAAAAGTTAAAAACTGCTAAAAATAGTAAATTGCCAAATTTGCTAGAAAATTGTTTTGAGCCAATCAGAAAAAGTGGGTGGCCACCGATATCCACCTGGATCAATCCTCCCTCCTTAGGAAACAATGGTATCCATTACGTTGAGTTCTCGGGGGAGAGGGAAAAACATTTGTTGAATCTGTATCTTGGTGAGCTGCTTGCCTTGCTGGAGACGTTGTGCTGCTTAGTTTGTGGAAGTATGTCATGAACCTGTTGAGGCTGAGGATTTTCAACAAGTCGGGCTACATGAGAGGTCAGTGTGCAGAAAGAATCTTTTCGCTTTTCTACAACCTTGTTGACCTTCTTCTATTGGATAGAAGGTGCTTGGGACGAAGCTGTAGTGGTTGCAGTGTCCTTCTCTTCCCCTTTTGAACAGATTGTGAAGAAGCTAAATTTTGCAGTATGAGATACTAAATTACGACACTTTTTAGGTGGAAAAGTATTCAGAACTACCTTGGTATTTTGTAGATATGACACCCCAGAGAAACAATGACACTGCGGGGTCGAGACTCATAAACAACATGGTGCTTCCACATATATGGTTGGCCCAAGAGAACATCACATACATCTAGTGGGGAAACATCACATAATACCTCATCCTTAAAGGGATGGATGTCATATGACAATTGTCATTTCTGGATGACACAGAGATCTCGACCTTGGCGAAGCCACCCGATATTGTATGGATGTGGGTGTGGTGTTGTCAACAATCCCAATTGTTTGATGACCTCTGCTGAGATGAAGTTCTTCTAGCTTTTTCTATCAACAATAAAATGTAGTGGGGTCCCCTTCACCCACATCTGTGAATGAAAAAGGTGCTCTCCCTCTTCAGGATCTATTAGTTCTTTTGGTTGAATTTCTACGGTTGCGACAATAGCAGTGGGGTCTACGTCAATGATCTGTCCTTTACCAATATTTTCAGAATCAGATTCTGAATCATGGTTCGACTGCTTGTCTTTGATCTCAACCACCAATGATTGTTTTGAGTGGCATTCATCAGTGTTGTGCTAAGGGCTTTTGTCAAAATCGCACCATTTTTCGGTGTCCTTCTTTGTCTTCCCGTGACCCTTCTTTTCATGTGGCTTGGACTGGTTTTTGGGAGACTCTTTCCTAGGGCTGTCTTTGTCATACTTTAGTTGTTGTGGATTTGCAGACCCGAACTCCCGTTTATTCTGGTGCTTAAATTTTTTCTCAATTTTAACAACATATCGATAAGCAACACCGAGTGATGAGATGTCCATAAAATCTATTTCAGTTTGGATGTATCTGTGTAGAGCCCCACAATATTTTAGAACCAAATGTCATTCAGAGTGTTTGATACCCAACTTGGTGCACAAGGCATGGAAGGTATTGGTGAACTCCGAAACTTCTTCACCCCTCTCTTGCCGCAATGTGGTCCATCTCATGTACTGGTCTTCATAGTTGTCAATAGGATAATACTGTTCCTTTACCACATCCACAAAAAAATCCCAAGTGGGCTCGGCCCCATATATTCTAGACTCCTCTGTGGAACTTTGCTCCCAGTAAGTTTCCCACAAATGTTTGACATGAGGGAGAGATTTAAGGAGTGCGAAGGTGATATTTTCTTTGTCGGAAAAATTGTGAACAAAGAAATAAGCTTCTAGCAGAGTTAACCATTTTTCTAGGACTTCTGCATCTATTTGTCCTTCAAATACAAGAATATGAAAATTAACTTGTACCTTGAAAGGTGAGGTTCTTCCAAAGTGGCCACTTGATGAATATACTCCTATTTCTATCGCCATGCGTTGAAATATGTGGAAAAAATTCTCCATCATTTCGTCCGTCTGTCGCGTGAGAGCTTGCTCAAGTAACAGACTGATAGGATTGTCTGCTCCATCGTTTTTCTTTTCTTCCACCATTGATGGTTTCTTGGGTGTGCAAGAGAGATTGTATTAAAGACATACAAGCTCGAGACCCAACTTTCTATAGTCAGACCTCATCGGGGACATGCACTGAAAAAATGATCAAGAACAACCTGCTCTGATACTAGTGATCGGGATTATTTTCGGCATGAAATGAGATCGGAGATATAATAAAGAAATGCACAGAGATATCGTAGATATTCAATAATATAACAAAAATATATCAGAGATGCAACCATAAACACAGATATACAGTAATACATGATTTATATTAATGAAATAAATGTACAAAGACTATAAAATACAGAATGAAAGACTCGATAGAATGGTGGCAACTTATCTCTAAAATGAGATGTGATGGCTACTCGCATTCTCAAGAAGATTATTACAATGAGGCTCTGAAGGAGTTTTTAAAATAAACAGGAATGAAAAAAACCCTAGACATCCAAAAACCTAACCGTAGGAGATGAAGCGCCAAAAGTCATGTGGGCCCCGTTTGGGCAAGTTAGTACATCAACTTCCCGGGGTCGTAACTTTTGCATATGATCTATGTTTTAGGCGTATGATAGCTCGTTGGAAAGGTATCATCAAGGAGATTCATTTTGGGGGCTCAATCATGCCTTTGAATATCATTGAGAACCTTGATCTCAAAAAACCTTCATTTGGGCCCTCAAAATGGCCCCAAAAGTTAAAAACTGCTAAAAATAGTAAATTGTCAAATTTTCTAGAAAACTATTTCAAGCCAGTCGAAAAAGGTGGTTGGCCACCAATATCCTCCTAGATCAATCCTCCCTCCTTATGAATAAATGGTATACATTGCATTGAGTTCCCGGGGGAGAGGGAAAAGCATTTTTTGAATCTGCATCTTGGTGAGTTGCTTGCCTTGCTGGAGACGTCGCGCTACTCAGTTTGTGGAAGTCTATCACAAACCTGGTGAGGCTGAGGATATTCAATAAGTAAGGCTACATGAGAGGTCGGTGTGCAGAAGGAATCTTTTCTCTTTGCTGCAACCTTTTCGACCTTCTTTTGTTGGATAGAAGGTCCTTGGGGCAAAGCTGTAGTGGTTGCAGTGTCCTTCTGTTCCCCTTTTGAACAGATTGTTAAGAAGCTGAATTTTGCATTATGAGATACTACCTTGCAGCACTTTTTAGGTGGAACAATAGTCAAAAATACCTCTGGTATTCTGTAGAGATGACCCCCCAGAGAAAAAATGACACTGCGGGGTCAAGACTCATAAACAACATGGTGCTTCCACATATACGGTTGGCCCAAGAGAACATCACATACATCTAGTGGGGAAACATCACATAATACCTCATCCTTGAAGGGCTAGATGCCGTATGACAATCGACATTGCTGGCTGACATGAAGATCTCAACCTTGGTGAAGCCACCCGATGCTGTATGGTTGTGGGTGTGATTTTTTCGACAGTCCCAACTATTTGATGAACTTTGCTGGGATGAGGTTCTTATGTCTTATGCTATCAACAATAAAATGCAGTGGAGTCCCCTTCACCCACATCTGTGAATGAAAAAGGTGCTCCCCCTCTTCAGAATCTATTAGTTCTTCTGGTTGAACTGCTGCGGTCGCAAAAATAGCAGTGGGGTTTGCGTCAATGATCTGTCCTTTACCAGTATTTTCAGAATCAGATTCTAAATCAAGGTTCATCTCCTTGTATTGTGGTGGGAAATCCCCCTACGGAATAGCATTTAGGGTTATATTATGCATGTAGATAAGACCGAAAGAATCCTACTTTCTACCTTCGTCCCAGACCTAATCCCCATTTCTTTTAAGAAAATACATGGTTAAACGAGCATACCTTGTTCCAGACGTTCGATGTCAATCCTTATTCACTCTTGATCACTTGTTGGCAGCTATCCTCTCAAGACTGACCTGCATACAAAAAAAGAAACAAACTCTACATACATTTTTTCTATAGATTAAAGGGTTAGAGATTCAAACATATATTCGCTAAACTATGAATAACTCATATAGTGGGACGGGAAAAGCATTTCTTTATTATTAACTTTAATGAATCAACTTACAATGTTGAAATCGGCCACTACTCCGCGAACCTGATCCTGGGCATCTCTTCAAATGTCTTCCAACTTCTTTGATTTGTATCTCTCTTTGCACAAGGATGGCTAAAGGGTTGGGACAATGGGAATGTGCAATTGGGTAGAGTTTCTTTACTCTTATTCTCCTCTTCCAAATGGGACCCCTAACCCTTATTTTATAGGCTAGAAGAAGCTAGGTATTTGGACAAACCCTCGACCATGCATGGCCAGGAGTTTCAGTTAACTCACCCAAAGCTGTGTGTTCTGTCGGAAACTTTCATTTTTTCATGCTTTTGTAGGTCCACATGGGCTATTTTAGGTCATCTAGCATGTACAGGCATGGGCCCTTATAAAAGAGGTTTTTTAAAGAGTTGTTTAGTAGTGTTTTGGTAAAGAAGGAATCTGATATGGCCTGATTCCAGGTAAGCATGTATGGTGCAAATTAGGGCTATAACACCTTGTCTTTGATCTCATCCACCAATGACTGTTTTGAATGACATTCATCAGTGTTGTGCCAGGGGCTTCTGTGGAAATCACACCATTTTCTGGTGTCCTTCTCTGTCTTCCTGTGACCCTTCTTTTCATGTGGCTTGGACTGGTTTTCGGGAGACTATTTGGTAGGGCCATATTTGTCATACTTTGGTTTTTGCGGATTTGCAGACCCGAACTCCCGTTTATTCTGGTGCTTAAATTTCGGCTTCATTTTAACAGCATATCGATAAGAAACACCGAGTGATGATATTTCTAGAAAATCCATTTCA
>ML804751.1:38219-60228 GCA_009831015.1 Picea engelmannii
GAGCAGTTAAGAAGATCAGAGATGGTTAAATCAGAGCAGCATAGCAGAAATGGTAAGCAAGCTATATCAGAATAAGCAAATTTGTTTGAGGAAGATTTTTATTCAAGAAACTAGGGTGGTAGGGTGGTGCTAGGGAGACGTATATCTCTTTCTCTGCAAGTGGGTGCTTGTAGAATCTTAAGGTTGGTGCCTTCATTCAGTTGGTGCTGAAGTAAAAAGGAAGTCGGTGCTTCCACCCAGTGGGTGCTGGGATTCTGTGGGAGTTGGTGCTCTCAGCCAGTTGTTGCTGGCAATCAGAGGTTGGAGCCTCTATGAGTTGGTTCTCATAAAAGATGAGATGTAACGAAGTTGAAGCTTGCTGAACATCTTAAGAAAACGAGGTTTTTTCCCTGGTTGGGTTTCCTCTTGAAAAATCTGTGTCTCGTACTTGTGAATGAATGTTGTGTGTGATTGCTGTTCTTTATACTATCTGCTTTATGTTTATAACTCTGGATTTCACAGTTAAGACTCACTGCCACTAAGATTAATGATTCAAAGTAAAAATGAGAGTAAGATTGTTAACAAATCTACACTAACTGATTCACCCCCCCCTCTCAGTTAGTTCATACCTGTAACAGCCCCATCATTTGACATTCCGAACAAAGTTGTTTTCTATGGGAACTAGTCGTATTAAAAACATTTGGAAGATCAATTCTCCCCTACTCATATACAGGGAGCATTATCACTCTTTTTATATCTAGTAGGGAGAATTGTAGTGATTTTTTACCCATTGTAAGGTAACTTTGAATTGGTTGAGCAAATCTAGCAAGAAATCCCCTTTTTTCTCTAAAGAAAACTATGGATGAATCGAGTTCGTTTGGCTTGAATATAACCCTCAGGATGCATCTAAGGGAGATATCACAATTGATGGAGTCATATCCCTGACTAATCCAAAATATTACGAAGGTGTTTGAGCCTCTCAAAGCCTATAAATGGAGGCATTCACATGGTGAACAAGGAGGAGAAAATTATCAGCAAAGAATTATTATTCTGATCATGGATATTTCGAGAAAGGGCTTGGACAAGGAGGACTTGGGGAGGCTACTACAACATCATCTAAAGATTGTAAGTGTCTCTTTAAAGTTCTCATTAATATACTTTTCCTATTTCCTTCTAGTATATGTTTACATGTACTTTTTAATGCTTTTTTTAATCTTTCATAGATAGATTGATTTTGTCTAATCCATTAGAGTAGGAGATAGTTGTTTGTATCTTCTAATCCATTGTAGGGATTGTTCAGAACTTGCATATTAGAGAAGCGTGGAAAAAATTTGAAAGTGAGGTACATCATACTATCCCCCCTTATCTCTTTTTCGATGGGAATAATTAATCTATAGGAATGGTAGTGTCGAAAGGTAGTTTTTTGTCTTGGTAGAGAGGTTTGTACTCCAAGGGAAGATTCACCTATCTATAGGGGCATTATTCTGTAACAGAGGTATACACTCATGTTCCTAAGGAGAATCGGTCTAAGTTGGATAACATGGTTGTGAAGTGTATCTTCATCGACTATGGTGTTGGTGTAAAAGGGTCAAATATTTGGGATCCTATCATTGGAAAAGTTTTGTATAGAAGAAATATTGTTTTCAGAGAAGCTAAGCCTTCTCGCACTATCTTGTAGTTGAGTGTAGCTAGTAGAGGATGAGAAGATAAGAATTCTACCAAAAAATAATAGGAAAAATGAACCAAAAATTGAACCTAAAGTTCATGAAGGACAAAATGAGGATGAGGTTTCAGAAGACGAGGAAGAAAATCCACCTCAAAATTTAAGGAGGTCCACTGAGAAAGAAAGGAAACAGGATAGGTATAATTATAGTCCTTTTGATGTCAGATATATATTTTCTCTATATTATAACACTAATGATCCTAGAAATATGAATGATCTTGATTGATCACTATATTATTTTTCATCTATCTTGATCCCTTTTAGAGTGGAAAAAAATGAACGAATCAACTTGTAGGGTCATTTTAGTGGCAGGTTCTAGTTTGGAAAATTGGGATCCAGAACCTTCAAGAGCATTTTTGAGAAATTAAATGATGTTTTTGGAATTTTAGTTTCTAGAACATATGCACACATCCTTGAAAACTTTATACACTCTGATACCTTTCCAACGGTGTATACCATGTGTCAATCGAAGCTTGTATGCAAAAGTTATATCTCCTGCAAGTTGACCTATCATGTTGACCACCATGGTACGAGAGGATTCCATATGAGCCCCGATTACTCACGCATATGGGGCCAGCCACGTGAGTAATTTAAAGAATAATATAGAAGTTCCAAAAACTTATCACAGTTGAATGTTGAGGAATTCAAAACCCTAACCTTAGATGACTATCAGGATATATTAAATATTGGGTCCCGAGGAGGAGAAGGGGTTCCTATCTATGTTTTTGTATTTTGTTCCATAGTAGAGAAAAACAATTTGGAGTGGGAAATTAGAGAGAAAAACATAGGGGGTTAATGTTTTGTAGAATTATAATAATCCATAGTTCTTAGATAACTCCATAGAGAGTGCCTTGTCCTTTGTACTTGCATTATTTCCATACTAGAGAAAAGAGAGTAGAGAAACCTCACCTTCTAGATGAGTTTTCTCTTGTAAGGGTTTCCCAAAGAAAATATTTATGTTATTTTGTGGATGGTGTGTGATTGTATTTTAATATTCTCTATTTTTCTCATTTTATCTATTTCATGAATAAACAAAAATTAGTAACTAAAGATTATGTAATCTAAAGGAATTTAACCTTCATAGTGTAAATTCTAGTTTTGTTTATCAGATATGTTGTGATGAACTATTCCAGTGGAATATCCACAACAATTTACATATCAATGAAAGAGGAAATGGATATGGAAGATAAGGAGTCCTACAGAATGGCCATAGATGAGGAAATGGATGCACTTAGAAAGAATGATATATCGGACTTTCTTCCATTACTTGATGGACATAAACCCATTGGATGTAAATGGGTGCTCAAGAAGAATATTTTTTTAGATAAAAATGTTGAAAAGCACAAGGCAAGGTTTGTTGCAAAAAGGATATTCCTAGGTTTAAGTGATAGGATTTGGTGATATATTTTCCCCAGTTCCTAAGTTAACAATTATTAGGTTCCTATTATCTATTGAAACAACCTTTGATTTGGAGATAGAAAAGATGGATGTGAAAAAACACTCCTACGTGGTGACTTGAAGGAGGAGATATACATGACACAATCAAAGAACTATGTTGAGGAAGGTGGATAGTCTTTGTTTGAAAGTTTAAAAAGTCTTAATATGGTGTCAAATAGTCTCCGATAAAGTGCCACCAAAATTTTGACTCTTTTATGTTGGTATTAGGATTTCTAAGATCCAAATTAGATCATTGTGTTTATTACAAACAATATGATGGTTATTTCCATGTTATCACTCTATATGTAGATGATACGTTATTATTTTGCAATAGTAAGTGTTATCCCCAATTTCTAGGGATAACTAAGGAGATGATATCTTGAGGCCCTCAATTTGCAGACATGAATTACTGAGAGACAAACGATCGATGGCGTCCACATGCACAGACATTGACCCACTTCAACACCACACATCTTGGATTCATCATGATGGAATTCACCACATTAACTTGCTTCTGGAATATGATGGGACTTGCACCATTAGGTACAATTCAAGTATTGTGGTAATTGTCACTTTAATAATTGAGGGATTTGAGTATTTTTCATTTAAAGCTACTTTGATTATAGAACATACACTTGGAAATTATGCTCGTTTCCTTGTTTCACCTTGGTGGTTGACATTGTGACCTAGTAATTGGTCACACTTGGGAATGGGTTTGCTACTGGAAGGTACCCTTGATGAGTCATCATCCCATTCTTCATCATACTTATCATTTTTCACTCTTCATCATTTTCATCTCCTTATATTTTTGTATTTTTGGGTGTACTGACCCAAGAAGAGATTGTACCTAATTTCATGTGATGCAAACCCTCTACCTCAGCAGGGTCCACTGACGTCTCGGTCTCTGGATTGCTATTTCCTTGAGCCAAAATGGCTCTTTGGGCTCCTGCTGGAACCCTTTGAATAAATCCACGGGTCCCTTCGTCCTCTAGCACAGACATTGAGAAAACCTGCGCTCTCACCCCCTTTTCGGCACTCTTCTCTATTCTGAACCAACACACACCTCAATGTTGATTCCTTTCCAACTAGCCCCTTATTATATGGTGACCTCAGGATATGACCCAAGGCTTAAACAACACTCCTTTCACATTTCAAGGTTTCAAGACTCCTACATGCGAGCTCTCCTAGGCCCCTTGTCCTTCGAATTTCCGAACCCCGAAATAGAGGCTAGCTCCCACTAGCTCCTACCTTCACTCCTGACTCATATGACCTCCACCTCATGACCAGCAGCTAACATCCAACCGACTCCCCAGGTTTTCGTGTTTCGGTGATGTGGAGGGGTTAACTCCTTGTCCCTCCAACTGCCGGTTGCTGAAAGTCTGAAATCGTATCTACTACAAGACCGATGGATTTGAGACTTCCTTGATCTAACGATCCTGGTTCTTTCGGGGTTTTTCAATTCAAGGAATCGCGATGCAAGGTCCCACTCCTTTGTCTTTCGAATCCACGATTGCTAAAATGTCGAAATTTCTTGGCGTTCGTTCTTTTGGGGTTTCACGATTCGGAGTTTTGTGATATCGTGAATTGGGACTCCCTGTCTCACGACTCCTTCACTCTTGAACTCCCGGTTGCTGAAATTTCGAAAAGGGCTTAATGGCTCTAGCTCCTCCCTTAGCCTTCGTCCATGTGATCACCACTCTGTGACCACACACTTAACATCAAAGCACTACCAGATTTCATGATTCGGGGAATCGCGATGACAACGTTCCTCCTTTCCCTTTAAAATCCCTGGTCCATGAAATGCCAAAATCTCTCTGCTGAGAGATCAATGACCCAGGTCCTTCTGGAATCGACGAACACGATCTAACTAGATCGACAACTCGAAATATTTCAGGCCTTTTCCCAAAACCTTGACCGCTTTCCACGTGTCCTCTTGTGGACGGTCACGATGCTTTCGAGATTTTGTTGAGTCCTCTCCTTTTCTTCTATGAGGGTTAAACCTCATTCTCCTCTTTCCCGATCCGATGGATATCGGTCCTTTATGCGATATCTCACGGTCACAATATGATCTTCTGTGAAGCTCCTAGGGACTAAATCTCGTGCATGTATCCTTGATCCAATGACTCTCAGGCCACTGCGCTCTAGATCCAATGGCTGGCACGATTTCAGAATTTTGGGGATTGCAAGTATGGGGTACAACCTCCTCTGATCCTCCAACCCTCGATTCTCGAATGTGTGGATATCCAAGGGTTTAAACCCCCTGTGCCTTCACCTGATCCAATGGTTGTCGGGTATTGGCATTAGATCTAACGGTTCAGATCTATCCTCCTTGCGGTCTCTCCTCCTGTGTGCCTAGACGTAGATTCAATGGTCCAGATCTTTCCTCCTAGTGACGATCCATTGACACTTATTCTCCTCCTCTTGATCTTGTGCCTCTTCCCTTCCCTTGGAATAAATTTGACGCTCAAAGGTCTCAGCCTTCAATGCTTCCCCTGCGAGCCCAGTTCCTTTGGTTCTCGTTTGTGCTATAGAAAATCTTCCCCTCTTGAGCTTGGTCAACTCAGAAAACTCGAAAGGTTTCTCAACCTTCTACTCCTTTCTTCTGTTTCTCATTGCGCAAAGGAACTCTTCCTCCTGAGCTTCGGGAATTATAATAAGTCCACCCTCGCACACTCCTTCTGCTGCTGAGATTTCCTTAATCTCAGGTCCAAAGTATTTCTTGAAAAGAAATGCTTCACACCTTCTTGGTGCTCCTTTTCTCAATGCACACCTTGCAGAGCCTATAGAGTGTTCAGTAACTCTAGTTGTCTTCGAACTCGACAAAAAGTTCTTCTCATGCACACTTGCACCGGCTCAATGCCCACCTGGCAGAGTTTCTACAGAATCTCCAGAGATTTTGTCTCTTATCTTTCTGCCTTCCCCTGCACATATTGTCCTCCAAGGTGTTCAACAACCTTGAGGCTCCTCCTTGAGTCTATGAATATTTTTTATGTTCACTCCTTTCACATTCGTTCTGACTCCGCAAAGCTCAGATGCACACTCCTTGCGCTGGCTACAAAACTTCCAATGTTCTGTTGTGCACTCCTTGCATAGCCTAAAGAACCCAGATAGAAACCGACAAAATCACAAACAGATAGTAAAATATATCTATAACCTGTATCTACAACATACAAGTGACATTCAAATGCATAAACATACACAAACAATTCATGGGCAGGAAAAAATTCTCTTTGTATTAATCCCCAAATGTCTATATGAAATGTGTTTTTACAAAAAGTGGATTGCTATAGAGTCTTAGTTCTCTCCCTTCAGATATCTCTACCTGATAATTCTCCTATTCTCTCTCTCCACTCTACTCCTCCTGAGACTCATTACAAAAGAGGGCTCTCTTGAGATTATCCTCATCCACCGCCTCTATGATATTGCTATCTCAGAGCGGCTCCTACTCCTACAGCTACGTTACACAAAAGGAAGTTGTAGACCTGACTGATCTGGACTTAGTTGTAGGTAAACATTAAAGGAAACCTCAACCACTACCTGTAAAAAGGCATGATCTGGTCTCTATCAGCCTTACAACATTAAATTCAAATTCAAATTTTGAAAAATGAGAGGGCTGCGCCTCTCCCTTTCATGAATGCGTGCTGGATGTGCTAGCTGGCTGGCGCTTATGCTGAGTTGGAGTGATGCTCCTGCATCATACTCCTCAGCTGGAAAAATCATGAGATCCTTCTCATAAGCTCCTCTTCTCCAATGTTGAAATCCACCTGGATCCAAAACTTTCCCATGAAGCTATCCTTCGGCTCCTCTCCAGCTATGTTGTTGTTGCTACTGCTGCTTCTTCTTCCCTGCTACTCTTGCAGGCTCCTTGTTGTTCAAATTCCTCCTACTGACTGCTTCTTGTGATGACCTCAACATCAACCTCTGATCTTCTCAATCACCCTATCTAGCTGCTCCAGTGGCTGGCTCTCCTTATGCAATCTTCTCTGCTGCACTTTTGTCTCCTCAATGGGCAGATCTGCTCGATCTCCCCTGCTATCTTTTTCTCTCTTTGTGGCACTAAGTGGCCACTCTGTTGTAGAATCTAGCTCTGCATTCTCCTCATTGAAATGCTTCTCATCTTCTTCCTGTGGTAGTTCTACTGCTGCCATTTCTCCTCCTGACATACTTCCAACTTCTTCCAGCTTCTCCCCAAGCTGGTATGTTCCACTACCTGCTTCCAACTTAGCCTGTTGGATGTGAAAACTTTGCACCATCACCCTCCTTTCTAGGGCTTCCAATTCGTCACACAGGTCAGAAAAATCCATGTTGTCTTCTTTCTCTTCTTCTTCTTCTTCTTCTGTAGCTTCCAATACTACAGTGATTTCATGCCCATCTTTCTGGCTAAAAATTTTGAGCCATTATGTTGAATGATTATCTTCTCCTTCTTGGGAAAACATCAATGTTTGCTCCATTTCTTCCTCCATGATAGTTTCTGCTGGCTGTCCTCCTGTTGTTTTTGCATTTGCAACACATTCTCTTGCCTCAATTGGGCTATTTGGTAGGAATACCTGAATTCCCCCAATCATCAGAATGCTCTTCTAATCCTCCTTCTGGATGGTGCAAGTTTTTAACTTGTCATCATATTCATTCACATGGTCTGTAAAAGCACATGAATCATTAATTATCATCACTCCTTGCTGACTTGAACTCACTCCTGAGTCCCCAAGACTTTCAGATAGTCTCACTTCTTTCCCCTTGCCCACCTGGAAATTTGGCAATTTTCTGCTACCCACCTGGTAGTCTATGAGATCATCTAATCCCATCTCATTGCACACTTGGCAATCTAAACTTTCACCACTGCCCCGTTGGCAGTACGTGAGATCTTCCACTGATCTCTTTCCATTGCCCACCTGGCAACTTGAAAGTCCACTTCTTCCCACCTGGTAGTTTATGAGATCCTTTGTTAATCTCATACCATTGTCCACCTGAAAATATGAATTTCCATGGTTGTCCTCCTAACAGTCTATGAGATCCTCCAATGATCTCATTTCATTGCCCACCTGGAAATTCAAAAATTCATCCCTTCCCTCCTGGCAGTTTATGAGATCTAAAACTGATCCCTCTTCCTCATCACTAAGGGTTTCTCCGACTTTTGGCTCACAGATGCAAACCGACTCTATGTCACTGAGGCTTTCAGCATACCTCAGCCACGTCCTCAACTCTTGTTGTTGTTTCCTAGACAACAAATTTTGAATAGGCCATTTTGCTTTCCTGTTCAGAGGCCATTCGTACCTCCAGTGTACTTTTGCCTCCTGCTGCGTCTTCAATGTCAGTTGTTCCATTCTCGCTCTTATCTCAGCGAGTTCCTTGTCAATATCTGCTTTATTCATCTGCTGGTGGTATCCTCTTCCACTATGCTCATGGCCTCCAGTAGCCATTTCTTCCTCAAGAACGCAATTGGTCCTTCTGGCTCAGCCCTCCTAGCAAACTTATGGATCACTCTATGCCTGAGAGCACCTCCATCTCCTCCTACAGCTCGCCTACCTATCTATTGACTGTTGCACACCTTGCAACAATCTTCACAGAGCATCATTACTCTATCTCCTCCTTAACCTACTATCTCCTTCACCTGAAGTCTACAAACAAAAATATCAGCTCTGATACCACATGATGGTATCAGACTATATTCCTTCACAGTCCTCCTCTTGTCTATGATATGCAAACAAAAATTTTGTTGGCTCTGATACCACTTGATGGTGTGTATCAGAGTATTTTCTTTATCTACTATGCCTCCCTCTGCCTGCAGTCTACAGACAGAAAGTGGCTCTAATACCACTTCATGCAGACCCCCTACCTCAACAGGGTCCACTGACCTCCCTATCTCTGGATCACTCTTTTCCTTGAGACGAAATGGCTCTTCGGGCTCTTGCTGGAACCCTTTGAATGAATACATAGGTCCCTTCATCCTCTGGCACAGGCCCTGAGAAAACCTACACGCTCACCCCCTTTTCGGCACTCTTATCTATTCTGAACCAACACACACCTCGGTTTTGATTCCTTTCCAACTAGCCCCTCCTTATCTGGTGACCTCGGGCTATGACCCAAGGCTTAAACAACACTCCTTTCACGTTTTGGGGTTTCAGGACTCCTGCATGCAAGCTCTCCCAGGCTCCTTGTCCTTCGAATTGTCGAACCCCGAAATAGAGCCTAGCTCCCACTAGCTCCTACCTTCACTCCTGACTCATATGACCTACGCCCCTTGAACATTGGCTAACATCCAACTGAATCCCCAAGTTTTCGTGTTTCGATGATGTGCAGGGGTTAACTCCTTGTCCCTCCAAATCCTGGTTGCCGAAAGTCCGAAATCATATCAACTACAAGATCAATGGCTCTGAGCCTTCCTTGATCTAATGATCCTGGTTCCTTCGGGGTTTCTCGATTCGGGGAATCGCGATGCAAGGTCCCACTCCTTTGTCTTTTGAATCCCCAGTTGCTGAAATGCCAAAATCTCTTGGCGTTCATTCTTTTGGGGTTTCGCGATTCAGGATTTTGTGATATCACGAGTTGAGGCTCCCTGTCTCACGACTCCTTCACTCTTGAACTCCCGGTTGCCAAAATGTCGAAAAGGGCTTAACGGATCTGGCTCTTCCCTTAGCCTTCATCTATGTGATCACCACTTTGTGACCATGCACTTAACGTCAAAGCGCTGTCGACTTTCAGGATTCGGGGAATCATGATGCAAGCGTTCCTCCTTTCCCTTTCGAATCCTCGGTCCACGAAATGCCAAAATCTCTCTGCTGAGAGATCAATGACCCAAGTCCTTCTGGAACTGATGACCATGATCTAACTGGATCGACTGCTCAAAATCTTTCGGGCCTTTTCCCGAAACCTTGACATCTTGCCACGTGTCCTCCTGTGGATGGTCATGATGCTTTCGAGATTTTGTTGAGTCCTCTCCTTTGCTTCTACGAGGGTTAAACCTCGTTCTCCTCTTTCTGGATCTGATGGCTATCGGTCCTTTATGCGAGATCTAACGGTCACGATATGATCTTCTTTGCACCTCCTAGGGACTAAATCTCGTGCATGTATCCTTGATCCAACAACTCTCGGGCCACTGTGCTCCAGATCCAACGGTTGGTGCAATTTCATGATTTCAGTGATTGCAAGTATGGAGTGCAACCTCCTCTGCTCCTCCAACCCCCGATTCCCGAATGTGTGGATATCCAAGGGTTTAAACCCCCTACGCCTTCGCCTAATCCAACGGTTGTTGGGTATTGGCATTAGATTTGATGATTCCGATCTATCCTCCTTGAGCTCTCTCCTCATGTGTTCCTGGACGTAGATTCAATGGTCTAGATATTTCCTCCCTGTGTCGATCCAACGACGGTTGTGATCCTCTTCCTAAGCTTGCACCTCTTCCCTTCCCTTGGAAGAAATTCGACGCTTGAAGGTCTCAGCCTTCGATGCTTCCCTTCAGAGCCTGGTTCCTTTTGGTCTTGTCTATGTTATAGAAATGCTTCCCCTCCTGAGCTTGATCAACTCAGAAACCTCGAAACATTTCTTAACCTTCTTATCCTTTCTTCTGTTTCTCTATGCACAAAGGCACTGTTCCTCCTAAGCTTCGGGACTTAGAATAAGTCCACCCTCGCACACTCCTTGTGCTGGTGAGATTTCCTCAATCTCAGGTCCAAAGTATTTCTTGAAAATAAATGCTTCACGTCCTCTTGGCGCCCCTTTTCTCAATGCACACCTTGCAGAGCCTACAGAGTGTTCAGTAAATCTGGTTGTCTTTGAGCTCAACAAAGCGTTCTTCTCGTGCACACTTGAACCAGCTCAATGCCCACCTGGCAGAGCTTCTACAGAATCTCCAGAGATTTTGTCTCTTCTCTCTGTGCCTTCCCCTACACAGCTCATCCTCCAAGGTGTTCAACAACCTTGAGGCTCCTCCTTGAGTCTGTGAATCTTTCCGTTGCGCACTCCTTTCACTTTCCTTCTGACTCCGCAGAGCTCAGATGCACACTCCTTGCGCTGGCTACAGAACTTCCAATGTTTTGTTGTGCACTCCTTGCACGGCCTAAACAACCCAGATAGAAACCGACAAACTCACAAACATATAGTAAAATATATCTATAACCTATATCTATAGCATACAAGTGACATTCAAATTCATAAACATACACAGACAATTCATGGGCAAGAAAAACTTCTCTTTGTATTAATCCCCAAATGTCTATACAAAATGTGTTTTCACAAAAACTGGACTGCTATAGAGTCTCAGTTCTCTCCCTCGAGATCTCTCTACCTGAGAATTATCCTATTCTCCCTCTCCACTATAATCCTCCTTAGACTCATTACAAAAGAGGGATCTCTTGAGCTTATCCTCATCCACTGCCTCTGTTCTATCGCTATCTCAGAGCGGCTCCTACTCCTATGGATACATTACACAAAAGGAAGTCACAGACATGACTGATCTAGACTTATCTGTAGGTAACCATTAAAGGAAATCTCAACCACTACTTGTACAAAGGCATGATCTGGTCTCTATCATCCTTACAACATTAAATTCAAATTCAAATTTTGAAAAACGAGAGGGTTGCACCTCTCCCTTTCATGAATGCGCGCTGGATATGCTGGCAGGCTGGTGCTTATGTTGAGTTGGAGCAATGCTCCTGCATCATCATGGGAAGAAGGGGATGAAGGCCCATATGGAATGTATCTAGAAAGAGATAAAATCCAAATTATAACCTTCAATATGTGTTGGAAATGTAGTTTTTGAATACAGGTTTGAGAAAATACTAAGTACAGAAGAAGTGCACAGAAGAGAAGAAGAATAAGAATGATTAAGTCCGTAGCTAAGATGCATCGGGAAGGACAACACACAATAGATAGATATGTATTGTGAGTTTCTTCATGTTATTTTCTATTGAGTTCTGTTTGATTCTTGTCATTATCTAGTTTTAGTCTATAACATAGAGGAATCTATGTATGAATGTAAGGGATGATGCAAAGAGAGAGAGAGTCTTTCACTGTAGAGTGGATAGGATGGGAGAAAATGAATATTTCCATAATACATCTATGTAAGGATAATGCGCAATCTTGAATCATTGAAAAAAATCATAATAAACAAGTGATTTGTTGTGGACGTATCCCAGAGTTGGGTGAATCACGTTAAATCTCATGTCATGTGTCGTTTATGTGATTGCTAATGAAATTCTATTTGGATGCATAATAAATCAGTTTTATCTTATGTTGAATCATTGCATAATGATCATGGCTATGATAGTAAAACGTTTATGTAGTAATCTAGAATATAGTGATCAAATGAATCTGAATTGTTAAGAAGGTTAATATTGAATAAGAACAGAGTTATGGGCACATAGATAAAAAGGAAGAATGAACTGAATGTTTTCCTCCCATTCCCTTACTATTGCAGAAGCTTGGTTCTCACAGTCCCTATAGATACCACTGGTGAGACTTCATCTGTGCAAGCAGGTGATGTCGAAATGGCCGATTTCTGGTGGGTTTTGTTGGTCATAGATAAACCGATCCTAGAGTCTTACAAATCGTGCACAGTTCCAACAAATGGTTTTGTTGTTGGGAACCAAAAATTTAGATTAAGGGGATGTTTTGGAGGAGGACTAAGAACGAGATATCAAAATGGTTGGAAGGGAAGGAACAAGATTTTTCTCGATAGGAGAAAAAAATCCTCGGATGAGTGACACGCAATGGATGCAAAGGTATGTCTACATATATTTGCATGAAATTGTCTTTGGTGAATTTCTAGTTATTCTGTCTGAATGGATAGAAAGATTAGTGGAAAAAATTAGAAGGTATAGAGTTGTAGCGTCGAGGAATTGGACTCTTGAATTGGTAATACAACTGAATTTTGTAAGTAACCCAAATACTCATGTAGATGATTTTTGGTCGGATAGAATACTAGGCGGATACATTACATATTTTGAAGTAGATTGTATCCAATCATATAGTGTCGAAGAAACATACTTTTTCAAATTTCCATGAGGGAGGTTCCTTAAATAATTAGGTACATGGATAAATATGCTATTGTGTGACAAGAACGTGATGATAATGGAATCTGACTAGTAAGGGGATTTTTGCACATAGGGGAACCAGGGGATGACAAGAAGATCATCTGGGAGAATGAAGGAAGCGATGAAAAATGAAATGAGGGACTGTTAATGAAATAATAAGGTATACCATAGGAAGAATATTAGTTTTGAGATTTTCATAGAAGAAGGAGGTACAAGAGGTAAATGATTGGGGCTGAGAAAGGAGAGACATGCAATGAGCCAGAGGGGAGAGAACCTTGTGCACTAGTCCAAATCATGAAGATACTATATATAGGAGGAGAAGAATAGGAGTTCTAGTCTATTATAGTAATAGAAGAACTGGTAAGTCCTACCTAGAAAATATCCTTTGTTGAATGCATGACCCCATGTGCATCACCAGAATAAGAGATAACCATTGAAGACTCGTCAAAAGAAATTGTAGTTAGTCAGGGAGTTAAAAGTAGTAGCAATAAGAGTAGCATAAGTAGTATGTAGATTCAGAGTCAACAAACATCACCAACCAGAGGGAATACACAAAGAAACATGGAAGGGGTAGACAAGTCCCTTAGACTGGTTTAGTTCCAAGGAGTTGGGTTAGAGGACCTGGAACAACACTTGTTTATCTGCGAGACAATTTGGGATGCTAAGAATGTACAAGACGAGGTTTTGAAGATTTTGCAGCTAGCAACAACATTTATAGGCCATGCGCTAGTATGGAATATGAAGTTGCAAGGCATCATTCCCATAAGACAGAATAGGACTTTTGAAAATATTAAGAAAGCATTATTGAAGCAGTTCAAGAAGCCATAGTTGGAGTCATAGTACATTACAGAACTTAAGTAGATTAAATAGGTGTAAACAGAGTCAGTATGGGATTTCAACTAGAGGTTTAAGGATGTTATGGGTATACTAAATTTCCATATATCATATCAACAACATAAATAATGGTTTATTGCAGGGATTATACCACACATTCATAGGCCATTGATCCAACATAACGTTCCATCGCATCCCGAGGCACTAGAAATTGAAATTAAATTGGAATCATCCTGGGTGGGAGACAATGGAGGAATGACATGGGTTCATACATATTTGGTTGCATTGAATATTCAATTGGTATAACTAACAAAAGGGAAGGAGAAACATGAACAAGTATGGCATAACAAATGTAGGACTGAAGGCCATCATAAGGATGAATTCCCACCATTTGCATAGTATTTGGAAACTAGATCATTGAATCCATTACGAGGAGGAAGATATTGCAATATATCTAAAAAATGGGGCCATCACCCGACATAGTGTCCATTTCTACAAAAATATAAGAGTACCCTAATGAACTTGTTCTGCAAGTTATGAAAATCAGTGTGACATGAGGAGAAGTATTTCCACATGTTTGAATTAATGAGGGGGTGCACATCAGATATGTACAGAATCTAGGAAGAGAATGTTGCAGTAGAAGGGGTTGGTCCATAATATAATAATCAAGTATGCTTCAATATAGGGAGCAAAGGAAACTTTGGTAAAGTATCAGGTAGAGGGAATGTTTGTAGAGGAGGAATAGGATCAATTATATGTTATAACTATAACCAACCTAGACACTTGGCCTAGGACTGTCAGAATTTGTGTATAACATGCACATACTGCAGAGCACTGGATCATGTGACAAAATAATGTCCCCATCTAGTTGCGAAGTGACAAGCTAGAGGAAACCATAACTAGAGTTTCAACCAAAATGTTTAGAAAATATCAGTGGAAAGATGCAACGAAGGACCAAGAATAGTATTTATTACACATAAAGGAGCTATAACAGGGGCTGATATGAGGAATGAAGGAAAGAAGACTGAAAAGTGAGTAAGGAAGTCAGTAGGGCCTATGCAAGCCTTTGATCCTTAGCAAGAAACGGATACATATCAAAGAGAAAGAAAAAAAGTACTCAAATTGGATTAGGTAGCATCAACATGAGTTGCACCTCAGGTAGAATACCACGTTGTGTTAGAGAAACTGACTGGAAAAGTAAGAACGCTAATCGAATTCCTAAAAAGTTGTGTAGATATAATGAAGGATGAAACTATGTTGAGTACACCATATTACATGATTTCTCGTTGCACACGAGGGACGAAAACTCCCATCGCACAAAGGATGGTAAACCAGGTATTGAACAGGAAATGGACCAATGAATAATTCAGATTTAGTGTGCAAAATGGGGAGTATGTTGTGGATAATAATATCTTGGACTTGGGGTCTGACGTGAATGTTTTACCCAAGAATACATGGGAGTTGATGGGAAAACCCAAGTTAGTCAGGACTCATTCCCAATAAAAAATTTAGATATGAAAGGAATAGCAGGAGACTTAGGTGAGATGAATATCCGACTGAAACTAGGAGCTAATATAGTGTGACAGAGGCCTTACAGGTTAAATCTGAGGTACAAGGAGAAAGTGAAGGCTGAAATAGATAGGATGTTGGACATAGGAATCATCGAACCAATAGAAGAATATGAGTGTATTGGTCCAATGGTAGTGTAGGACAACAATATAGGAGGAATCAAGACCTGGATGGATCTAAGGAATTTGAATGATGCACACTTATATGATCCATTTCCAACACCATTCACGTATGAGGTACTAGATAACATAGGAGGCCAAGAAATGTATTCTTTCATAGATGTATTCTTGGGGTAGCATCATATACAAATTGCGTAGGAGAATCGATACAAGACCACTTTTTTGATAGAGTGGGGGAGTTATCAATATACACTAATGCCATTCAGATTGAAGAATTCCCCTTCGGTGTTTTCCAGAGTAGAGGTTGCAGAAGTCAAGGAGTTCATCCATAAGTTCCTCAAAGTATACTTGGATGATTGGACCATGTTAAATATACTAAAGGATCATATATAATTCCTTAGACTCATGTTGTAGCAGTGTATATAGTGTCATATTTCACTGAACTTGAACAAGTTCATTTTTTTCACATCGTTTGGGATTTTGTTGGGACATGTAGTTTGAAAATAAGGAATATTAGTATATCAAGCCAAGATTGTAGTAATTATGGAGGTAGAACCTCCTACATCAATCATACAACTAAGGGAAACTCTAGGTCATACAGGTTATTGCAGGAAATTTATGAAAGGTTATGCACAGATCAAAACACCAATGGAAAAGTTACTGAAGAAGGAAGAAAAGTTCAAATGGAATGAGGACTGTTAGAAGGGGTTAGACACCTTAAATAAAAAATTTGTGACTGCGCTGATTTTAATTTTTACATATTGCAACAAGGAGTTGCATGTACATGTAGATGCATCATCCATAATGTTGGGCGTGGTACTATACCAACCAAGGGAGAGAGACATGGATCAACCAATTGATTTTGCAAGTAGGAAGTTGTTTATAGCAGAGAATAACTATATGACTGGAGAACGTGAATTATTCACAATGTTCTATGCAATACAATAATTCATGAATTATTTATTGGGATCTCACTTTCAGATGTATAGAAACCATTCTGCATTAAAATACTTGGTCAACAAGCCAGTGTTGGGGGGGAGAATATAAAAATGGATATTATTATTTCAGGAATATGACTTTGAGGTTGTAGTGAAACTAGGGAAGCTGAATGTAGGAAACGGTCATCTATCGTGCATATTGTTAGGTGAAGATGCAGGAAATTTAGATCAAAGCTTCCCAAATGCACTATTATTTACAGTAAATATGGTGGATGATTACTTCTTGGAAATAATATAATTCATGACTACATGTATGGCTCTAGTAGACATGATGGTTGTGCATAAGAAGAAATTGGTAGTGAAAGAAATATATTATCAATTGATCACATGGAATCTATACAAGTTGGGTGCAGATGGAATATTGAGGCACTGTGTGATGGAACATGAAAGACCAATGATACTTTAAGAATCACATGATGGGATTGTAGGAAGACATTATGAAGGGAGATAAATTGCACAAAAAAAAATTTGCGCAAGCCTTCGGTGGCCTACACTTCACAAAGATGCAAATTATTACTTTCAATCAGGTGATGTATGCCAACGAGTGGGAAATCCATCCAGGAGGGACAAAATGCCTTTGAATCCACATGTTACGTTACTTCGAGAAATGGGTCATAGACTTCGTTGGGTCAATTAACCCACAAGAAAGGAGATCAGGGGAAAGGTACATAATCACTGCGGTAGAGTATTTAACAAGGTGGGTAGAAGCAACACCAGTTACAAATTACATTGCAGATACTGTTGCATGAATTATGTTTGAGAATGTAGTAACAAGGTTTCTATGTTCTCACATATTACTGAGTGACCAAGGCACGCAATTTTTAAACAAGACAATTGAAACATTAACCGAGGAGTTCAAGATTCATCATCAAAAGAGTACCCCATATCATCCTCGGGCCAATGGAATAGTGGAATCTTTCAATAAGATCTTGCAAAATGCCTTGAATTTTTTTTGCAATGTAGCGAGAGATGATTGGGACTTAAGATTTCTTGCAGTATTATGGGCTTATAGGACTATGAGTAAGAAGCTCACAAGGAAAACAACTTTCAGGTTTTTCTATGGGAAATAAGCAGTAATTCCTATGGAGTTTATTTTGTCGAGCTTGCACATTACAACGATCACTAAGATATGAAACTCTGGCATAGTAGAGGAGAGACTATCAAAATTGATACATCTCAAAGAATACTGGTTTTTCGCAAGTTTCCATCAGCGGGTTCAGAAATCAAGGGAGAAGGATTGGCAAGATTGACACATTAAGAAGAAAAAGTTTCAAGTGGGAGATTTGGTTAAAATTTATGACAACAAGTTTATGCAACATCTAGGAAAGTTTATAATTCACTGGTTAGGACCTTATGTGATTCAAAAGGTAACATAGATAGGTGTTGCGTGTTTGGAAACCTTGAATGGAGAAGTATTTTAAGGAATGGTGAATGGAAGTCGGCTAAAAATCTATAGAGATGGCCGACAGTGTGCGCAATAATATGGGTTGTGTCATAACACATGTATTATCGTAGATGTACCATAATATCATGAAAAACAAGGAAAAACAAAGAAAAAGTGGAAAAAGGAAGAAAATAAAATAAAACGTAGATATAGTAAAAATAAAAAGAGTGTTCGATTACCAAGGCATACGAACTTGCGCAAAAGGAATAGTCATCACACATCAGAATAGAATTGGGCCCATTTAAGAGACAATACACAGACGAGACAGTTTGTGAAGCACACAAATAAAAAAACAAAGAACAAGTGCGTAGTTTGGAAATGACAATACCGTTAAAATAATTAAAGCACGAAAACAACGACGATGAAGCAGGAGTGATAGGTCATAAAAGAACCGTATAATATTAAATGGTAAAATCCATTGGAAAACATGAAAGATTGGAAGTATGAGGGAAAAATCACAGGACATATTTGATAATAACAAATAATTTATTTAACAACTCATCAACCATGGTGGTGGATTGGAGAAGGTAGTTAAGGTCATATGAGACATGTCCAGTTGGCATGAAGACACAAAAACAATAAGAAATCATTAAATCTAATTCATTGTTGTATGCAAGAGGGACCAAACAATGTGAACCAGAGCGAATTTGAGAGTACCAGAGATGAGCTACCAAATACAAGCTACAACTACCCATGAAGAGACACAAATCTAGTCCATGAATCCGTAAAAATATTCGAATGGCACCACCCAAGGTTGGAGCACCATCTGCAACAACAAGAAAACAAGCCAAATGACTAGAAAAAACACCATAGGTAGAGGAATTAGCCAGATCTTAATCTTCAGTGAGACATGAGACTTTCCATAGACACTACCTACCACCAAGGATGGATGACATTCCACTGATACAGGTACCATCCAATGAAAAGTACCCTCTTCTGATAGCACCAGTTCTTCCTGGTGTAAGAAGTGAAGGATAAATACTTGGGAAGATTACAGGATTAAATTTTATGGACCATGACATCACCGATGCACATAAATTCCAGGAGTTGTACAGGGAACAATAATTGCACACTAGGAGTGTCCCAGGAATAAGAGAAATCTTGCTAGAGCCACAAGAATGGGCATCGTGATTGGAACTTGATGGAGATTCTGCATTTCAGGAAGAGTACAGAAATTAATGCATGCGTGGAGGTGTTGCTAAGATGTGTTCATGGAGGGACACTCTGACTCGATCCCCTAGTATCGATCGATATTGCAATGATTAAACATTTTACAGGACTTCCAAAAGCAAGTTAAGACCCGAGCCCGTTGTTCAACAAGGAGGGAGAGGGATCCCTCTCCAATTAAATGAAATAAATTTCCAAACAATTAGAGGAAAGAGGGGTCTAGATGTTAAAATAATCAATGATAAAAATGTGAGGTTTGTGACACAGGTAATGGCCAACAATTGTTTGCGTAAATGTTGCAAATATGAGGTACCAGTTGTTATCACTCCAAGAAACTCTTTGGGGTTGTAGGCCAAAGATGCTTGGTAACTCAAGAATACAGTAAATTTGGTATGCTTGGATCAATGGGATAACTCAATGGCTAATGAGAAGAACAACTTATCATGCATTTGAATAAGACAGTGCTTTTAGAAATCAATGATCAGACAGAGTAATTGAAATAGGGTATGAAGAACATTAGTCTAGATAACCGAGTACAACAATGTGTAGGGTCATACAAGATAGTAAGAATTCCTTTAATTCAAGTTCATGAGCTTAATAAAAAGATAACAGTTCTTAGAAGCTGAGCTAAACTGAAATAAAGTACAAAATAATGAAGTACATGAATAAATATGATATTGACAACAAAAGAAGACTGTGATTCTATTATCAATATAAGAGTCTTAGTACAAGAGCAAAATGTTTCCAAGATTGAACCCTTTGTTCTCCAAATGTCTTTGGCTTTATAGCCTTACAAGATGAAATATAGATCCTTGAAAGATGGATCAGATTTGCTAAAAATAGTCAAATCAAAATAGATACAACAAGTGTAGGATGAGATCCTATAAAAATGGATCTAAAATACTAAAAATGGAAAGTCAAAACAAAATAGGAAAAGATTCCTATTTAAGGGGTCAAACTCAATCTTGATAATCTTCATGTCCTCCAAACTCTTTGACATATGTATAAAACCTTCCAAGGCTGATGCATCTTCATAGGAAATTCAAATTTGCCACCTTTGGCAAAAAAGACAGTTTTTTTCTCATAAACTAGGTCACCAATTTTACCTTTCCACCTTCTTAAACACATAATACATCAAGATAAAACCTTAAATCTGATGTATTTAATTATTATGCATCTTTAGAAACCAACCTTAAAATATTTGGTTGAGAAAAAGACAAATCTGGGCAAAACTATGACCTTGTTGCCATGTAACAGGTTTCACCAACGAATTTTCCCTGAATCCGCCCCTTTAGCTGGTGAAAAGGTAAGCAGAAAAGAATAAGAAGAAGGATGGGGAAGTGCACAATTAAGATGCATCGATAAGGACAACGTGTAGTATAAAAAATAAGACACAGAATAAAGCAAGGAGAAGAATAAATCAGAATAAAGAAAGAGAAGAAAGTATGTAAATAGGAAAGATGACAGCTCGACATTCTAAAGATGGAAGGAAGCGCAAAAGCAACATGAAGCTGGAAAAGAAGAAGAAACCAGCCGAACAACTAGTTTATTGAATTAGCCATGCAATGTAATGGGTTTTGGGTATGAACCAAGTAGGGTTTTAATCCCTAGATTTGATGTATAAATATGTAACAGTTTGGGATATTAGGGGTTCCAGTTTATGATATGTATTGAATTTTTTTTCATGTTATTTTATGTTGAGGTCTGTTTGGTTCCTGTTATTTTCTGGTTTTAGTCTATAACATAGAGGAATCTGTGTCTGAATGTAATGGATGATCCATAGAGAGACATAGGATTTCACTGCAGATAATCTAGGATAGGAGAAAAGAAATATGTCAATAATACATCTATGTAAGCGCAGTGCGCAAGCCTAAAGCATTGAATGAAACCATAATAAAGAAGCCAATCATTGTGGACGTAGCCTAGAGTTGGGTGAACCACGTTAAATCTTCTGTCATGTGTATTTTATGTGATTTCTAATGAAATTATATTTGGATTCATACTATATTAGTTTTATCTTATGTTGAATCATTGAGCAATGATCATCGTTGTGATAGTAACAAGTTTATGCAATAATATGGAATATAGTGATCATATGAATCTGAATCATTAAGAAGGTTAATACTGAATAAGAACATAGTTACGAGCACATAGATAAAAATGAAGAATGAACCAAATATTTTCCTCCCATTCCATTAATATTGTACAAGATTGGTTCTCATGGTCCCTAAAGATACCTCGAGAGAGACTTCATCTACACAAGTAGGTGATGTCAAAATGGCCAGTGTCTAGTGGTTTTTTTTGGTTGTAGATCATAAATTGAACCTAGGGTCTTACAAACCACACATAATTCCAACACAATTCTCTGATCCGGATTTTATGAGCAGAACGAAATGAATACAGATTATTGACATATTCTTAGCACAAAATAACAGAGATACAATAAAATTGGTTTTCTATTCAATAATGAAATAAGTTGAAACTGTAAAATGCAGCAGAAACAAGCTTGCTGGAATGGTGGCGGCTTATCTCTAAGAAGAGATGTGACAGTTGTGCTCATTCACAAGAAGAACATTTCAATGAGGCTTTAAAGGCCTTTTTACAATAAACAAGAATTCCAAAAACCCTAGACATCCAAAAACCTAACCCTAGGAGATGAAGCGCCAAAAGTCATGTGGGCCCCGTTTGGGTAAGTTAGTACATCAACTTCC